>MLYV02001107.1:0-32280 GCA_001913855.2 Hermanssonia centrifuga
TCGATGACCACTGCCTATTCCCAACGTCAAGCCTCTAACAAGATCGTAAGACACTAAATACACAGAGCATATGGCTCAGGTACATGTTGACTGCCTTAAACGACATTTACTATGTTTAAAAGCAAGAGTTATTCATGTAAGTAGTAGGTAGGCTCAATGAGTATGGCGGTCACCTTCAACATCGGCATAACGGAGAGCTACAGTTGATAGAAAGTGTTTACCCTTGAACTCCTCATCCAGCTGCTCATTCAGAAAGAGCTGCAATGCCTCATCCGAGTCCATAGTAGAAGGCAATGAGCGGGAAATTTGTACTGTTATCTTATGTTATCTATAAGTGTTAGAATTGTATATTTCCTACGGCTCTGTAAACTTTACAGATTGAAATCTCAAATCAAATTTAAACTCCGTTTTGATATCTGAAGCGTCTCAGATTCCTACGGGAAGGCATCCAATTAAAGATCTTCCTTGTTGCGTGGTTAATAGACCTTCGATTCTTTAAATTGCATGATGATGTCGCGCACCCTCTTTACGTCGGAGTCCTCGACCATCGCATCACGTTATGTACTAGTATCAGCTTCTCAAGTTCCTATCTGGTCGGAGCCGGGAGAAGGATATTGGGTAAGGGATTGTGTGAGTATGAGCCAGTTCGGACCACAGTTGGGCTGTCCTTGTCGAATTCCCATCCTCAATCACTCAGGCTGCTATGACGTGTTTCGCCTTCACTAGCAGCGCTATCTTCCCACATTTACTTAGCACTTCATGCTGGCTAATTTTTTTCTTCTAGAATGCACGCCGTCTCCTATTACCAAGGAGTCAGGGAGTTGTGCGAGCGGTCCCCATGAAAAGCCGCCCCCTTCCAGAAATAGGTGCTGCGCCTTCACGCGCCCCAAGCGGCTCTTTAAAATTGAAATTGTCGGAGCTTGGATACCCGATGCGGCTATACAGCGCCGGCGTGAGTCGGGACGTCGAAACCCTGTAATTAATGGTCTACTCCATTAGACCTATGTCGAATTCTGCTAAAGTGGATCTACAGTGAGTCGCCTTTTATCATATTGGCGGAGGCAATGGCTGGAATTCCCCAGAATCCCATGACACGACCACAGCAAGCAGTGGCACAGATGGTATGCACACGATTGACTTTGAGGCAATGCATCCATCTTCTTCTGTGTGACAGCTTTCACCACGAGAACAACGCCCAGCTTTCAAATATCAAGGACGGCGTTCGATCAAACCTAGCTATATTACTAGGATTCTCATGCACGTTATCATGCAGGTCAAGTTTTACGCAGCGGTGTCATCCAACCTTGTTATCATTGCATCTATCTCGCTGATACTCAAGGCCTCGTTTGACGAACCTTCGATTGGCAAGACCTTGCGTTTTACCGATGGATACAATGCAATGATACGCCAGGTTTCCACCGTGGCTCGCTCGCATAGTGTAGTCACGAAATAGTTGATCTGGCAACCAGTGGGTAACGGTCCCATTCAATTTGTCCTAGACAGATGTAGGTGGATGTCTTCTATTCCCCACTGGAACCGAATCATGATCCCTTTCCGAGATCTCCGCTCTGAATCAATCCATGATTGTAACTGCAAGTCACGAGTGGACCCGCCTTAAATTTATTTATCAAGGGCGAAAAGTGCAACTCCAGAGCTGCATTGTCCCATATCCCGCCATGTCTACGACGACAATACCTCCGCTCAGCGACACTATAGGTGCCCTTGAACTAGGTGAATATAGCTCATTACCTTCTGAATTTCTTATCTTACCTCGTATCAGGGAGTATGGCTGCCGCAGTGTATGTCCAAATCTTGCTAGTCCCAGATATACACGAAATTTGACTGTGCCCACAGCTTGTATGGAGTGACCAGCGTCCAGACGTACCTTTACTACAGGTCTAATCAGGATGGCAAAATTATGAAAGGACTGGTTGGTTCTCGTTTTCCTGTTTCTATCCGCACTCGGAGCTAACTAGCCTTATAGGTTGGGATTCTTTGGTTAGATACTTTACCAGTCAACAGTCGATGCTCCGGGTGTCTAATGGAAATACCTTTTAGGGTGCTGGACACTTTACACTTCGCTGTCATGACACATTCACTATATGTGTACACGGTGGTGGATTTTGGAAATTATGATGCACTCGGCGTACTTCAATGGTATGTAAGATAATATTCACAGGTGCTTTGAATCTGATGCGTCGCCATTCCCTAGGAGTCTTCTGGTTAGTCTGTGACCTGTTAGGTTCTTATCATCCGGCTGACGTAGTCAACTCCAGGCAAGCGTCGCCATTCCTGTGAGTCCCCCTCTCCCAAAGATCCTTGAGCAGCATACTGACAGATCGAAAAAGGCTCTAAGTGATACAATCGTGAGATGGTATGTTCGGTTCCACTATAGTTGTTCATCCATCTTCAATAACGCGGCTGTAGCATATTCACCCACAGGCTCTGGAAACGTGAGCAGGATAATTCCTACTCAAGCTTCAAGTTGTGCTAACTCAACCGATCGCGAAGTGAGCGGGTCAAACTGGATCCTGACGGCGTTAATCGTTAGTGCATTCATAACGCACTTCTCCAGTCTGACTGAATATTGCCCTTAGACCACGCTATCTTCAGTCTCTTTCGGTAAGTCGTAAAATTGCATTGGCAGCGTATGCCTAGAATTTATTGTGATTCGACTGCACCAGTTTTGAGCGTGTGTACGTTCATATTTTTATAATCCATGAGAAGTCACCATTGAGTCCCGCATAGTTCTAGGTATAGATGGGTAAGCTTCAGGAGCCTGAATTATCAATCCTCCCTCATCACGCTTTATCCGCAGTATTCATGATCACACCTTCGAACAATTGGCAGGAAATGCTGTACGTCCGCCGGCCTTGATGTTTTTGGCCACCCCTGATTGACATATATCTGTCACAGTGGGCAAAATTTGCGGCTCTGGGGGCAGGTGTCGGGACCGATGTTCTTATTGCAGCTTCACTGTCCGTCCTGTTAGTCATACGTCGTACGGGATTCAGCCGGTAAGCCATCATATCTCTTGCACGATAAGTGGCAGAGTAATAAACATACCTCAGGACCGACTCGGTAGTACGAAGGCTCATATTGTACAGCATCAGTACTGGGGCATTTACAAGGTACGTCGTCTGACATCCCTTCGAATATCAGAGATACTTATGACATCGCTCCACTAGCTTATGTGAAATTTGTGCCTTGGTATTTGTGAGTCAACCAAGTCCCTTCTTCAATTCTATCATTTACGGGGGGGTCATCTAGTGTGGACTTTGGCCTACTAGCCTTGTCTGGGTATCCATGTTCCTTATCTTACCAGAATGTAAGTCTTTAGCAAACAACCGTCCAGTGCATTCACAAACATGTCCCGCAGTACACATGAACGCGCTGCTCGCTTCCTTGAACGCGAGGGAGCAGCTGCGCGACCAACTGGGTAACCAAGTGGCCTCCACCGCTTTGGCACCGCCGCGGTGGGGTAATAGTATAGATCCTACTTCGAAAAATGCTGGCACGAACGGGGGAAAAATGGCAAGTACTACTATGTCCTCGGTTTTTTTTTCTTTGAAGTCGACTTATTGATGCGGAGGTCATTTTTTCGAGCAGAGCGCGTTAGTATTCGGGCCCACTGAGACGTTCTCGTCAACAGTGGCATCAGTTCACAAGCCTCAGACGTCTCTAGGGTCAACCTACGCAACAGGCGAATTAGCCCCCTTCGACCTCGAAAGCAATTCTGATGGCTACGGACGCGATATAGACATCAAGCAACCGAGAATATAGTTACAGCCCGTGGGGGCGCTGGACGCCTTGATAGACAATGTACAATTGGTTTGGGCTTCGCCGTTGCATACAGTTGACAAGTCTTACACGATCTTATATCAGCATCACGTATATGTTATTTACTCTGTCAACTAGGACGTTACATATACATCAGCTTCTCATGTTCCTGCGGTAGCAACAATCACGATTAACATGTAAACAGTTTGTGTTCCGGTGTATTCTTATACGATCTCCCATCCGATGTCCTTCCCTGCCCAGAATGGCACGACGCTGTCTCCGCCGAGCGTCCATACATTCTCAACAACGTGTTTCGCCTTCCTCAGTGCTACTCTGTCCTCCTGCATGCCCTCGCCCTCTATCTCATATTGCCTGACTGGCTTCTTATAGAACGCACGCCCATTGGTGCTGACGAAACCCTCTAGTTTATCAAGCGCGCCAAATGATTCCAGCAGGTGTGCGACGAGAGGGAGGAGAATGGGCGACGTGTAGACTCCAGCAGCGCAGGCGTGTGTGGGGCTTGCATTTGATTTTTTGTGCGGCGGGTGGGGGGCAGAATCAGACCCAAGGAAGAAACGAGGATGGCCTAGACCCCCAAAAGATGATTGCTCAGCGTTTCCGTAGATTTGGAGGAAACTAGACAAACAAGCAACTCACCTTCCTTTATTATGTCCCTCAGTGCCTGTCTGTCGTCGGGATACTTCGCCACAGGCTTGCAGAAATGCCACGCTTGCCCCGCCCAGTCATCGACAGTCAATTCCAAATGATGGGCGGTGATCGTGCAGGCTACGGTGTCGCCTAGGCTCTTCACACACTCGACCGCTGCACGGGTCGTCGCGTGTTCCAGCACGATCCGTAGTCGGGGGAACTGTGCGTGAATTTTACGCAGGTGAGGAAGGAAGGAAGGTTCGGCGTTGAGGACACAGATGTTGGTGGACGCGTCGGAAGGGATCTCGCCATGGAGGTTCAAGACCATGTCAACTTCTTCCATAGCGGCGAAGACTGGGTAGTAGGTCTCATACGACTCGATGCCGCCCTCGGAGTTGGTAGTCACTCCACGGGGGTAAGATTTGACACCTGAAAAGTTTGAGCATCTTCGTTCTAAAGGCTGGGTTATACTTGCTGCTCACCGGCAATTCCTGCACTGCTCGCCTTCCTGATCTCATCCGGGGTGAGCTCGGGGGATAGATAAAGCGTCATCATGTATTCGACTGAGGGATCTATGGCCTGCAACTGGGCTCTGTAAAGCAATGCCTCCTCCGTCGTCTTGATAGGTGGTTGTAGATTTGGCTTTGGCACATCCGACCCTCAATCCTGGTTGTTCGTCTTCGATTGAGAGGTTCGTCTCACCATGACATAAGCCAATGTGAAGCCTCCTTTCCTGACATGTTTTGTGACCAGCTCTGCGAATGTTCCTTGACGAAGATGGACATGAAAGTCGGCAGGAGCGAGGACTGAGATTGTATCTGCAGACATGGCGGCAGGGGAGAGGAGTTGTCTGCCGTGTTCCAAAAGGAGATGCCGAGCGGGCACGTGCTACGCGCGTGATCCTTGGGCCAGCCTCCTCAGCCAAAAAAACATGAGATGGCCCAGATCGTACATATCGCAATATACCAGATTTATATTTTGACGGTACTTATGGGTAATAGGACGCTCATCACCATCCAGGTTTACACTCGCTGCCAAGTTGATATAAGTATTGGATCGACTCATCCAATTTTTAATAGTCAGCTACGGAGATCACTGTCAAGTACAAAAAAGAATACTAAGCCAAAGAGGACTTCAGCGTGATCTCACCCTCCCAAGCAGAACGCTTGTATGCAGGTGGTAAGGACATCGCATCGGGACCAGAGGAGCTTGGAAAATGAGCGACACTAGTAGTTCCGTTCGTCGAAGCACTGGAGAATACGTCGTCGTCTCCAACGTCGGGGAGGCTCTGTGTGTATGCCAGTGGTGTAGTCAACTGCGATGGGGTACCCGGCCGTTCAACTGGAAGTACAAACTGGTTGATCTCAAATAGCATGTGTTTGTCAAGGCGTGAGCGAAGATGCCGGCGACAGCAGAAGAATATAAGAGCGAGAAGAATAACTCCTCCGCATACTGTGCAGGCAATTATAACGGCGCGAGTGTGAGGTGAGACTGAGTGGGATGATTCAGTCAAAGATGACGATGCACTTGGTGATAGATTATTGCCAGTGGGATGAGCCAACGGAGCTGGAGATGATGGTGCGATCATTGGGGCCCCGGCGGATGGACTACCAGTGATTAATACAATGGAAGACGATGATGTGATTGGGATCCCAGGTAGGCTGCTAGTACTGGTAGTAGCTCTCAAAGATGAAGACGCTATTGTGGGTGGAGAGGATAGCATTGAAGGCTGCACTTCGCTAGTGTAAGAGAAGGTCGACGGGGCCTGTGTGACAATGACCGTACTTGTCCCGTCCGAAGAGGACGGGGCTTCATCATCCCTGCCAACGTTCCGTCAGCAGTAATTCATGGGGGTGTGGACAAAGTAGGACTCACATGGAATAAACATAATAATCCAGTAAGATCAACGAAGATGAGCCTGCCTGTTGTCCGTTCTGTATAGTAAAATTATGTGGTCCATGAGGGATAGAATCATTGGCGTATAGGTTGATGTTGTAACTATAAGCTGGATCTCCCCGGACGGGAGACTGTTCATAGGCCCCACAAGGTTCACCATCCAGATAAAAAAGCAAGTTTTCCTCCCGGAAATCATTAACCGACGAGTGCGAAAGTATCCCAAATGCATATATAGCAGAACCTGGATCCAAGCCATCATGTTGGTTCCGGTACGTCGCGATGAGTTCATAGAGCGTACCCGTGAACTGAAAGGTAGCAGTCGCCATAGTACTCTGTGCTGCATCAGCTGGGTTGTATGTTGTATCGTGCCAGGTACCTTCGAAGGCATCGACTGGCCTTTCGACGCACGTGGTACAGCTGGGTCCAGTATTCCAGTCGTCTATTGGAGAGTAGATTAACGTGACACCGGGTGGAGGGTCTGGGCTTTGGTCGTCCACTGTAACGTTGACGAGTGCTGCGCAAGCTTGGCCGGACAGAAGTATGAGGGAGACCAAGAAGACTATGCACTGGCGGGAAGGCATAGTTCAGAGTGCGTTGACTGACTCACCTCCGAGAGAACGATAGATTTTTATACATCGCCCGGAATCTGAACGCCACTCGGTAAGTGATACTGGTAGATCCCGGGAGAGAACTGAGGAACGGGAAGCAGCGGATCTGCACCGGGAGTGTTCCGACTCAACTGCACCTTTTCTCGCCGTTGTCCTGTGTGCAACTTGACGACAACGGAGTTCGATTAATCCCAGATTTAAAGAAACGGTTTGAAGTAAAAGTGGCCCGTGGGAAGCAATGTCTTTCCAAAAAGAGACGCTTCGCGGTCACGTGGGCCACGCGTGGTTCTTTGCACGAGTGGTTGGAGTCGGACTGCTCAACGACCACGACGACCTCGAAAGCCATGGTCGCCGCCGGTTCCATCACCGTCGCCGTCCGCGTCCGCCCGCCCACGTCTTGGGAGGCCGCCCGCCTTCCCCAACAGACCTTTGATCCCTGCATACGCACAGACGGCGCACTCTCCACTCCCGCCCGCCCCGTTACCACACAATCCGCCCTCCGCGACATCGTCCAGATCGTCGACGACCGCGTACTCACTTTCGATCCCCAGGAGAGCAACCCGTCGAGGGCATTTGTCGAGCGAGGGTTCTTGCCGCCAGGCACAAAACGATACAAAGACCGCCGGTTCATCTTCGACCGAGTGTTCAACCACGACGCAGCTCAACAGGACGTCTACCAGGGCACATCAAAGCCTCTGTTGAAGAACTTGTTAGATGGGTATAATACGACTATCTTTGCCTACGGGGTACGTCCGTCTTAGCTCAGTCCGACGTTCCTAACAACCATAAAGGCAACAGGATGCGGAAAGACACATACCATCAGCGGCACAGACACAGACCCAGGCATAATCTACCTCACCATGTCTGATCTTTTCCAACTTATCGAAGACCGCCGCGAAGACCACGACGTGGACGTTATCGTTACTTTTCTCGAAATCTACAACGAAGAGATTCGCGACCTCCTCTCAGAACCTGGCACTCCTACACCTCGTGGAGGTCTTCAGATACGCGAGGATAAATCTGTAAAAGTAGTGGGGCTTGCAGAGCTGAGACCAAAGAACGCAGACGAGGTCAAAGAGATTGTCTTGTTAGGAAATTCAAGGCGAACACAAAGTCCAACCCACGCCAACGAGACCTCTTCACGTTCCCATGCCGTGCTCCAGGTGCATATTACCCAATCTCCTCGAACGGCCTCTGTCACCGAACAACGTACAATGGCTACCCTCTCCATCATTGACCTCGCCGGTAGCGAGCGTGCAGCTGCAACGAGCAACATGGGTCAACGTATGGTCGAAGGCGCAAACATCAACAAGTCACTCCTGGCTCTTGGAAATTGCATTAATGCTCTCTGCGAATCTGGCGGAGCCGTTCGACATATCCCTTACCGCAACAGCAAACTCACCCGTCTATTAAAATTCTCACTTGGAGGGAATTGTAAGACGGTGATGATTGTATGCATCGCGCCTACCTCGGCGCATTTTGACGATACGCAGAATACGCTGCTATATGCGGAGAGAGCGACGAGGATCAAGACAAAGGTGGTCACGAGGAACGTCCTGAACGTGGATAGGCACGTGGGGCAGTATGTCGAGGCTATCAATAGGCTCAATATGCAGGTGGAAGATCTGAAGGCGAAATTGGCGGGTAAGAGGGACGCAGAGGCAGAGAAAGAAAAGAGGAAGAAGGTAGAGGCGACTGCAGAAGTGCAGAGGGCAAAGAAAGATATGCAGGTCAAAGCCGATCAAACTCAAGCCTCACTTGTAGATGGAGCTACATGCTCCGGAAAGTTATCCTTCGCTCAATCGAAACTCAAAGTCATACAAGGCCGACTCACAGAACTCGACGTTCAGGCCTCAACGTCCCCACTCAGTGCCGACCTAGAAACTGAGCGCGGTCTCTTGCGATCACTCGCGTCCTCGGAGGAACAAGCTCTCAAGCCAAACTCAGCACTCAATACTCGCATACAACGATCAAATAACTCAGGCGCGATGTTTGAGGCAACGTTGAGGGCAGTCAGCGAGAGGAGGTCGGACAAGCTAGATGAATTGAGCGTGGACAACGTGAAATTAGATGCTAGGTGGCGGAAAGCGGAGATGGAGAGGATGAAGGCAGAGGCGAGTAGGAGTGCGTTACAGGAAGCGGTAGAAAGTCAAGCAGGGACGGTAGTAAGCTTGTTGGGGCTTGTTGGCAGGTGCACGGTGATGCTTAACGAAGCAAGTCGGGCATTGGCAACTGCAGCGACAGACGGCAACGATGGCATGGAGGAGACAGCCAAGATGCTGGCCGCCTCTCTCAAGAACGTGGCAGATGGCAATGATTCCGCATTCAAAGCCCTTCTTGGACATACCACTGCAGAATATACAATTGGACCCGCACCGCCAAGTTCATCAGCGCTCTCCAGCTTCAAAGGATATCCCTCTACACTCGGTCTCGGCCGCGCTGCGGCCACCGCTGGGCCAACAACCTCACAGCAGTCTCAAGCCAGGATAGCACGACGATCGTCTTCGTATGGATCATCGATGGGTTCGAGTCCATTGCGTAAGACCTACCGCTCTCCACGCAAATCTCTGCGATCGAGCATGGCTGGGTCCGTGCCGTACAATCGTCGGGTGTCGGATAAGGGCAAGAAGAAAGGCGTGCAGTGGAGAGACGAAGTTGGGCAAGGCGAAATTGATGATGGAGGTCTGAGGTTGGGATCAGCGCCAGCCATCGCCATCATCGCGCCCAACACAACCATCGATACGAGTGTCGTCACGCCTACTCAACTCAATATATCAGAGTCCATATCGCCATCCTCTTCGGACCCGTTCATAGAGCCTTCCACATCCATACCCTCCCTATCCACGCCTGCGACAGGCTCCGGCTCCGGCTCAGGGTCATCGTTACACCGTAGCACACCGACTCTAGGACCGGAGAGCGATTGGGAAGATGAAAAGACTGAAGAAAGTTTCAGTCTGAGCTTCGCTTCAGGGTTATCATCTTCATCATCATCTTCGCGCGCCCGTGACCATTTACGCCCACTGTCTGCTTCGACCTCTGCTGCAGAGCCTCGCAGCGGAGCTGGTAGGAGACCCAGGGCGAGCCGCCTTGACCCTAGCTTCCTCAAATCTCGAACCCGTGGGTCGACTTTAGGCAGTCTAGCGGAGACGGAGGAAGAGCGCGCTAGTCCGAGACGTCCCTCGCCTTTATCCGACCGCAACATGAACAGGGTGCCCTCACCCACCGCCTCGAGCGACGGGAGCAGTTCCGGTTCCGGTCCTGGTAAGCTGTACATCCCAAAAGGTCGAGACAGGCACACCAGTAGTCCTGCGAAGCGGGTACCTATGACACCCAAGATTGTGGGGTCGAGTAAGAGCAACAGGAGGAGGTCGAATATCGGACCGATGAGGATCGAGAGACCCAGGCGTCGTTCGAGTATGATCCCACAGCTTTCGCCCAAGTTTAAGAGCGAAGGAGGACTGGGTGGCGTGGGTGATACGAGCGTGAGCGGGGCGAGGAGGGTGGCGATGGCTGAGCGATCGCCCGCCAAACGAGCCAAGAGGGCTTCGCTGCTTGCGGTGCCCACTACCACCGTTACCATTACCACCATGGCATCGAGGCCTCCGTCTAGTTTGAAACTCAAGCAATCGCCCGTGGATCCGAATGCCAGTTTGTCGGACATCAGTTTCAGAGCTGGAGGAGGATCCAGGCCGACCTGGCGTTGAGCCCCAGATTTTCCGGCCCAAATTCGAACAAGAAGAAAAGTTGTAGCAAAGGATAGTCTTTCGGAATATGCAGATCGCGCAGTTTTCTTCTTTTGATTTACGCTCCCTCGCTCTTTGGTTTAGGCGGGCAGGTCCTTTTTTTTTTTTTTTGAGCTAGCAACGAAGTCAATGTAATTGTGTAGTTTCCTACTAGTTTATGATCGTATTGCGCACGCACCTGTTCACGACACTCTATGTTTTCCCCTCATATCCGTTGTCATTCGTCTCAGTTCTGTAGCTGTGCTCTTTCCCTCTGTCTCTGCGATACCCTGTATATGTTTTTCCGGTCCCATCTTTCCCTACAAATCATGACCGTATGATGATCACTGAGTTCGGACTACCAGTGACTGTCCGAGTCACCGTTTGCACTCGTTTGGTCTATCTTGGTTGCACTATATGAACCATAATATGATCGAGTCAAGCATCGTCTGGTAGCAACTCAAATATTGTCGAATATATGTTCTGATTATTGCGCCAATACCCTGGGCTATGTACGAGCTGACTTCAGAATTTAATAGTCGGACGACCGTTGCCGGGTATGTTGTATTCCCGCGACCTGGCACAGCGCCTATAGCAAAGACAAAAACTTGAACAGTGCCTGTAACTAAAGGCAGACAGCTAAGTATCCCAGTTGCTCCCGACATTTAAGCACCTCTATTGTCCGTACGCCGCCTAGAACAGTTCAGCTGCTAGGTGATCTTCAGTGATTTTGACGTGCGACAGACAAGAATAAGCAGCACCTTGACAACACTGCACCTGCCAATTCGGGAAACAACATGATAGCATCCCATACGGTCCTCATGTTCGCTTCAAGCGTTCCCTACTTATCTGCCGTTGTTTTTTCCCATCCCCAGGGCCCTGTAGGACTTTAAAATCTCTTGTAACGCTATATGCTTTTAAATGGTGCCGCTTGGCGGACCTCCGGGCCATGCATCGCCACGCTTGAACTGCAGGTCGCTATAAGCTGACTTGAAATCGTGGATAGGGATTCCCTTACGGCCGAATCACCACATACCGAGCCGCCCCAAGCTCCCTCTGCATATCCCCATACCACATTCATCCCGCGCAACACTGAGACCTATAATGTGGCCATTTAATTTCCGCAATACCCGCGCTGCTCCCGATCAGCCCTGGGACTGGAATTCAAAGAATTGGGACTTACCGAGCGACCCAGTACCAGACAGTGGATATTGCGATTGCAGAGGGAATCCATGGATTCGATGTCCTAACTGCTTCCATCGGATGTCCGGACATGCTCCTCGTCGGCCAGGCACGCCACGAGTCCCAGGGCAGTCCAACCGTCCGGTCCATAACCCTGGTGTTGCCGGTAAGCCCTGTTAGACCTTCGGGAGCGTCCAGATGTTGATTGTTCTATAGTCCTAGCTGAAAGATCACACATGTTACCACAATTCCCTAATAACCCCAACACCCCTCGAGGCAGAACACCTTTCGCTCCTCCCAACGGTCTGCCTCAGCAATCCTGGACCCCTATGAATCCCTTTGTGGGGCCGAGTATGTTCAACAGCATGGGTAAAGATGGTGTTCCTGTCCTCGCCACACCGTTCGTACAGCCTGGCGGAATGCTCCCACAGATCGCACCAAGTGCTTTCACCCCCGCAATGCCCATGGGTGTTTTCACTCCCGCAATACCTATGGGAGCGTTCACTCCTGCACCAAGAGGGTTTATCACTCCTGCAGCACCCATGGGGATGCTTACTCCTGCTACGCCACGGGGTTTCATCACTCCTGTCATCCCTCAGAGACCATTGGCAGGTTCCTGGGTTCCTCACCCACAACCCGATCCGGTGGTACCTGCTTCCGCCTTCTGGACACCGCAGTGGTTTTCTGCCCCTCGCGTTGTGCACGACACGCCCATCGACGTTGCGACCGCCCTGAGACTGACTGGAGGTGTTCCATTACCAGGAGCGGCTTCAGTAGGTTGGACGCCTGTATGGCCCCCACCTCAGAATGCCCTACCAGACACAGTCAGTATCCCCATCCATCTCAATCCCTACCTCGCGCCAAATCCATGCGGCCAAATCCCTTTCGTAGCCTGGGACATCTCCCAGCCTCCTGTTACCGCGAAGCGTGTGACAGGGAGGAATTGCGTCGTAGACCTCACACCGCAGTTTGGGGGGACCGCCACTTGGCCCGCGGTAAAACATCTCCAGATCGCTTCTGATAGCTGCATGGAGGGCCAGTTCTGGGGCCCGATTATCGTGCAGAGCAAGGAGGAGATAACGGTATGGGATGTCATGAACGCCATATACGAGCATTTCCAACAGCAACTCACTCAGAGCGAAGTGAATTATATTTCAGACCTGCATCCTGTAAATTATCGAATGATGAAAGATGCATGGGATCAGCGGTGTCGAAAGTCAAATAGCCTGAGGGATTGGGAACGACGCCAGGGCTTGAGGCGCATCGACGTGTTAGGAGACGAGAAGTGTTGGTATGGTGCGTTCCCAGCCGTTATATTTCTTTGGGAACTGGATGTCGCTAATATTCGGCACTGACGATAGGCTTGTGGATATCGTACACACCGGAGGGAACATGGTACCTCAACTTGGGGCTTTATCCTGCCAAACGCACAAGGCGTTGAGCCCATGATACTTTCTTTAGATGCAGCTACTGCACGGACATCAATCAGTTACGCCGTAGGGCTCGCTCTCGCTTCTAGCTTTGCTTTACGGACTTGTGGGATTTTGGATACTGGACGAATGACGACGGACATGCTCTGACACGCGAAATGACTGCCTGCCCTTGAATATATGAATGTTCGAATAGCTTAGACATATGAAATCATACCCTATTATTCGCATCATCCCTTGCTTGCTTACCTACCGTATAATCATGTGCTTTTAGTTGTCAGCCAAACTTGATAGTGGGTTGAAAGCAAGATGATAGCAAGATATAACATAGGATGCAACAGTCTGCAAAAGTTATTGGTAGCTCCCGATGGTAGATGATATTGCGGTTCAATCGTCGAGATTTAGCCGCAGATTCCTGCATCTAATAGATAGACAAATTGAATGTCAAGCTATCTAGAATGCACGTTTTACTTCAAAGAATGACTGGGCCGGGTATCAGTATCCTTATTACAAGATAGTACATTGCACATACCTTGAGGTAATATACTTGCCAAGCTACAGCCAGGAACAGGATTATGACCTGCGCAACTGACCACCACTTCACTCGATCATTGGTTGATTCGGCGGTATTCCGATGTGTCCGCTCGCGAACAACGATATACTCTTGCTCGTCCTTAACTCCCATTAGGCCCGCGGCGAGAGATCGAATTTCTCGTTCAATTGGCGCAACCGTGTCTTCCGGAACGTATGAGAGAGCATTGAGGTCGTCCAAGCTTACTCACTTACCGTCATCATCATAATAAACAACTCCGTGGACGTTGAAGCTTTAAAAGGATTTGTTATTTGAGGACCATCGGGGTACGTGGCAGTGCTCACCTAACAAGCTTGTCTACCACCGTGCTCATCAAATTGGAAAAGCAATACTCATGCCTTCCATCCTTCTCTGTGGTGATGGAGACGGTCCCTGTTGACTGTTTGATGTGTTTGTGTAATACGAGGCCTTCCGGGTCGGTCATCTAGAAATTCGTACGTGTGAAGAATCCACTAAATTCAAACGAGAACTAATTACCCAAAAGTCGATATCAAGGTGTCCGCCGCCGCCGACTTGATATGTGACAGTCATCTTATGAAATGCATTTAGTGAACGGTACGCAGAAGTATTGGAACACGCCGTACTTTGTCGTTGACATGCAAGTCTTCGAAGAAACATTCCTTCTTCGACGCTGGCACTTCCATCATATGCGCCGATACAGAGACTAGAAAGAAAAGAACGAGAGACATCCACATTGTGGGCATTGCGGAAAGGTGCATCGTTGACCTGGTCGTTGAGCTAAATCCACTGGCAATGCAAGGTCCAGTCGGCGCCTAAACCAATGGTCGTGGCGAGATGGAAGGACCCTGGACAGTGCAAGATTGGAGTTTACTAGAGACCCCGAACACCGATCGCTGATCTTGTCAAGGGGAGGCTTTGCAGCCACACACACCACGCGACGACCTTTCAACTTTTGCTCTCTACTCTCATTCATCCTCTACTCGAACTTCTACTTGCATAATCCGATATCTCATCCAGCAACATGTCTGAACCTCTCGATGCCCTTGCTCCCCGCGGTGTGAGTATTTCAATATTATCTTGAGAACGCGCGATGCAGACTTCATCGATGCCGTGCAGATGCGCCACTTTTGCTGTGTTAATGAATTAAAGAACTGACTCATCTTGGCACTATAGGAGGAGGAGCACGATCCCCATTTTGAGCCCGTGATCAGGCTCACTCAACAAGTCGAGACCAAGACATACGAGGAAGACGAGGATGTTCTCTTCAAGATGTAAATGAGTGCTCAAAGCTCTATATACACTCTAACGACTCATCCTTTTTGTTTTTATAGGCGTGCAAAACTCTTCCGGTTTGCCTCTGACTCTGCCGAATGGAAGGAAAGGGGTACTGGCGACGTGCGTTTACTGCAAAGTAAGGAGACCAAGAAAATTCGTCTTGTGATGCGACGCGATAAGACGTTGAAGGTCTGCGCGAATCACACAAGTGAGTTGTTTGCATCTCGTTCTGTCAACGGTCCCTTATATCTTGATAAACTTTAGTTTCTGCGGACATGAAGCTTCAGCCCAACATTGGATCTGACAGAAGTTGGGTGTGGAAGGTCCTTGCCGATTACGCCGAAACCCCAGCCACTCCTGAGACACTTGCCATTCGTTTCGCCAACGCTGAGAGTGAGTTCGACGCATGCCTATCACTGTTTCACCACTGATCTAATTTCGATATGTAGATGCCGGGCAGTTCAAGGAAGCTTTTGAGAAAGCGCAGAAATCCAATGCTTCGATTTCTAGTTCTAGCGAGGAGCCTGTGGCGGAAGTCGCAGTAGAAGCCTCGTCAACTGAGACGGAGGAAGCTAAGGTTGATAAGCCTGACGATGATGTCCCGACTACCGATGAAGTGAAGGCTGAGGAAGAAAAGAAGGAAGAGTAATCTTATTCTGCCATGCACCCATAGTGTCTCCATATCCGCTGTTGTCTGTATACTGTCAAATGCATGTCTAGTTTTTACGTGTGCTGCCCGTTTGCAGGTTGCACGCTATCGTAGAGCTTCAGCGGTGTATAACCTCTCAAACTAGATCAAGGACTAGCTGCGGAATGCGGACGCTATGGGATATCCTATTGATAAATTCGGATGAGAAGCCATATACACAACAATCATTTGCGATAGAACTAGGCCAAGATAGATCAGGATGAGTCATGACACGTTAAAACCAAATTCACTTACATTGCGGCGGAAATTGAACCACAGCGATAAACAACCTCTGTCGAAACTACTACGGAACCCTCTACAACGAGAATTAGGAATTAGTAGATATGATTTGATCATTTGATGATGTGAACACACCGTTTGTGCGAGAATTCCCATTCTCGATTAACGATCCTAAATGCGATGTCCTCATACGGCGGTCCGGCGCTGAAGTGGAGGAGTACAGTCTCGTCGTTACCAGGTTCCTTGACAATTTTGTACGTCGGTGCTTTGGATTTATCGATGAGGTCCGGGTAGAATATGTTGAACTAGAACAAAAGTAAGAAATACAGAAGCTAGTGATATTTAAATATGAGCATTACCTTATATCCTTGTACAACCTTCGGTGGGGGGTTATCGGTGCTGTATTGAATTAGCGATGAATACTATTACCTTGATGATAGAATACTCACTCGTAATGTGTCTGGTTGTACTTATTCCACTCATATCCCGTATGAACACGGTTGAAGTACCTTGGCTTGCGTGGTCGGTATTTGTCTTCCCAGTTATATGTCGTCGGATTCGTGATATTCTCCTCAACATTGAACAGTTCCTCCTCCTCGTCGAGCTCCCTTTCTGCCTCTGCCCGATAAAGAGCTTCCGAAGCCAAATCTGCATTGCTAGCAAGAATCTCTGGCTCCTGGCTTTCCACCACAGGCTGAGCTGTTTTAGGGACGAATCTTGACCCGGCAACCAACCGACGCTGGGCCATCTAGCATGCAATACGGTTTAGACCGGGGGGTTACGAGTACAGCAACTTTGATGAACATACCAATGCTCGAAGATCCTCCAGCTCAGTCACTATGTCGATCTGGCGCTCTTCAAACGGCAACTTCCTGATGTCTAGAAGTGCTGGACTCATCGACCTATCGTAAGGCTCTCGTTCCTCTGCAGACCCTATGCCTTGCTCCTCCGGTTCTGATACAGCGTTTGGCCGCTCACCACGAGCCGCGGATTTGGCAACGCCAGCCAATAACTCTTCTTGTGCTTGCAGCGCTTCGTCTCGCTGGCGCTTACGAAGCTGCTCAAGGCGGTTTCGGACAACGACTTCATGTAGATTCTTCAGCTTGGCCTGAAGAGTATTAAGTGTGTAGTGATGTTTGGAGTATATATGTAGCGTACCTTAGCTTTCCAGACCAGGAGTTTCTTAAGAAGCCCTTCCCAATATTCCACATCTATTGGTTCTCCACTAACGAGTTTCGCTTGTATTTGCTTTTGCAGAACAACGAGATGATCATACGATTTGCCTCGAAGGAGTGCCGTGATATCACCTTCCACTGCGGCAGCAGCCTCTGCGCCCAGCCGTTCATTTGCCCCAAACCGCTCCAACTGGTCTTTCACCACAACCATCATATGCTGGGCAGGTGTGAGCGGGTTTCTCAACTAGAGCACTGGAGTCACGTACTGTCCAAAATTCGATGTTGACATCCGATTGTTCGAGGGTTAGATATCGTTCTATGTCACCATGCAACTCTTCCACCTGTGCCGGCGACAAGCTCTATAAAACCAGTGAAAACATGATCGAGTGCGGAATGAGCCGAGGGGGACGTACGTCCAATATATTGTATGGCTCGTCCAAGTCGATCTCCAGCTCCTCATCGTCGACTTCGGCGTTATCTTCGCTGATAGGGTTGACGTAGCGGAGGTTGAGAGCGAGGAAATCGATTGCCTTCGCCCTCTTCTCCTTGATTCTTATGGCTGCTCTTGTCCTCTCCTGATCCAGCTGGAAACCCTCCTCCTTCGACAACCAATCAGCCATTTGCGCCGACTCTGCTAATCTCTGCATTCGCATCTCCTCCTCTTCCCTCAGTCTCTGATCTGCTTCCCTCTCAGCCCGACGCTTGTTTAGCCTTTCTAGTTCTTCTTTTGCCTCCTGCCGCCTTAACTCATCTCGTCGTTGAGATTCTGCCAATGAAAGACCTTGCTTCCGCTCTTTCTCATTCTTCTTATGCCAACGGAATTGCTGGCCGAGATTGACGTCGTGGAAAGGGTTGTCGGTCGCGCTGTAGACGCTGAGTTCTGCCACCTGTCGAGCTTCTTCCTCCTCCTTCATCCTCTTCTTTTCCGCCTTTCGTGCTTTGCGCTCCTCAGACTTGTCTCTCTTGCGTCTAGAAACGAGCATGAATGACTGCAATACAGCATGATATGATATCATACATACTTTTTCCTATCTTCATCACGGCTTCTATCCCTTCGTCTCCGAGATGATTCACCTTCCTTCTCATCGCCGCGGCTTACGCTTCGTCGCCTCTTTCTATATTCAGAATCCCCGTCGTACCTGGACGAAGTCTTGTCCCGGTCGGCTTCTCGAGGATTTCGTTCTCTAGACCTTGACCTGCGTCGGTGTTCGTCTCGTGGTCTCGGAGATACTGAACGGGAGTAACGACCTGCCATCATAAAGTGCGATTGTTTGCACTCACAGTGAGGGATTACTTCAGGAGATAGTATACAGGTTGTAGAGGATGTGGGCTAAACTGAAGTTCGCGCTGCGGGCAGTGACGGGCGCCTGTAACACATTCAATCAAACATTCCGTCACGTATTTCCATATATAGCATCTAGACAACATTTGTGACATTCGTAGGCTTTCTCTCTCGCACGCATTATTTCTTGTGAACAAAATATTATGCGACGTGCTGTTCCTGGGCCATATGTTGTACTGCGACTCGTATGATTTTATCTGATTTTATCTGTATTTTCTGTTTTGCTGTTTCCGACTTCAGCGATGTTGTACCGAACAGTCACCGGACCTACCGGAACCCGTCCCGTGTATGCAAAGCATGTTGGTGTCCCGCCAGCACATTCCACTCTTCACGACTTCTTGTGCACTATTTGAGTCTGCTTATACACAGAGACCTCGCAGCTTACAATCCCCGCAAGACGTGCAGAGGACCCTTGGAATAGATCAGCCATCGTCGGAAACGTACCCCGGCTCGACGCGCATATATCACTAGCTCTCCCCCCCCTCGATCACCGTTCTGAGAACATCCTCTCTTCTCCGTCAATCCTCTTGGTTTCCTGCATGTTATTCCGTGATCCAAGTCTCGCTCGTACGGCCACCAGTTTGTGGCGGTCTCGGCATTGTCTCCAAATATCTAGGAACGTGCGGACCCAGATCTTGTATGAAAACACTGGAGCGGATGGGTCGGACAGCCATCCAATACATGAGACCCCTGCAGGTCTAGCAACACCCAAACAGGTACCGCATTACTCAAGGAGCGTTCTTCTAGCTGGAATTTCTGATACACACATTCCGTAGCTGGTTCAATATCTGGATGAGTTCGTCATAGGTCAGGAGGAGGCGAAGAAGGTACTGTCTGTTGCGTGCGTAAGCCTGATTTCCCTTGCGCCAACATCCCGTATCAAACTTGTAGCAGAGTCTTCAACCATTATAATCGCGTGCGGGCGAACCTTGCGGCCAGTTTTCAACAAGGTGCAGATAATGCAAATGACTGTAAGTCGGACGTTATTATGTAAGGATATATATGTATAGAATCACAAACAGCGGGAGATGTCTCCTCTGCATGGATCCACCCTCATCCATACCGCACCAATCCTCAAGGTTTGCCGTTGCGTTCGCGCCCAACACCCCCTTTATTTGAGAAGAGCAACGTGCTTGTAATGTAAGATGGTACACTTATCACCACCATTAAATTACTCATTCTCCCTCAGAGGACCGACAGGATCAGGTAACTGTGATGAGATACGCTAAGAATTCACCCGTTAACGGCTGTCTTCACAGGCAAGACGCTTCTCGCGAAGACGTTAGCGAGAGTGCTCGATGTACCATTTTCTGTCAGTGACGCGACATCATTTACACAAGTAAGTCCCATTGTATCTGAACTATACTGTATCTAACGTCGATCATAACATAGGCAGGATGTTAGTATGCTTCGTTTGTCCACATGGCCCGGAATTAACAATCTATCAGACGTAGGAGACGATGTTGACATGTGTTTGCAACGACTAGTGAGTACGACTGTAGCAGTTTGGCGGTTCATGTGATAACGCATCCTCCAGCTACAAGCTGCGAACTGGGATCCATATAGGGCAAGGTGTGTGCAATACTCAAGTTAGATTGGCAAATAAAAGACTGACTATTCTCAGCATGGGGATCGTCTATATCGATGAAGTTGACAAGATTGCCCGCAAGAGCAGTCATCCCGGCATGGATAGCTCTCGAGATGTTGGCGGAGAGGGCGTACAACAGTCCCTGCTGAGGATGATGGAAGGCGCAATGATGACAGTACAGGCGAAGGGGGCAGCTGCTGAGGCACCCCCTACGTCAGACGTGCTTACGAGGCCTGGTCAGCGTGTTACACGTCAGTGCATTCGTATCATTGTGCTTGCTCGAGACTGATGTGCCAAGTTCAGCACAAGCCAGACCCGACGTAGTCACGATCGATACGTCTAATGTGCTCTTCATCCTCAGCGGTGCATTTGTCGGTTTGGATAGTGTAATCAGGAAGAGAGTGGTGAAGGGTGTAAGTGTATTTTGTCTCCGTGATAGCCCATATCCTCATTATTCTGCAGTCAATGGGATTTACGGCAACGCTGGCACCTTCCGCGTCCAGGGAAAACTCAAATACGGTGACGCCATTTTTCACTCCAAATAGCAATCCATTGTCGAATATGCTTGATCTCGTCGAGCCAGCAGGTATGTGTTCCTATTACATAATACAAGACATATCTGACTGTAGTACCATCTCCAGACCTAGTCGCATACGGGTGAGCTGGCTACTAAACTCAAATGCATGATCAACACAACTAAAGTTCTTACCACATAAAGATTCATCCCAGAGTTCATTTCTCGTCTACCTTCGCTGACAACACTAGCCCCTCTCACACCTGGAGACCTCCGCAGAGTTCTCACCGAAGTGAAAGGTTCACTTATCTCACAATACACGGCTTTGTTTGGCTATTCGGGAGTGGAGATCCGATTTTCGGGTGGGGCCCTCGATGAAATCTGTAGGAAAGCTGCGGAGAGGGGTGGAGGAGCTAGGGGATTGAGAAGTATCATGGTCAGTCACAATCATCCGGTCTTCACCCCCGACCGAGCTGAACAGCTACATTCACAGGAACATTTGTTGTTGGAGCCGATGTACGAAGTTCCGTAAGCAGAAATAATCATTCGTGTCGTTGGTTCTGATTCTGATACCGATTCTCTGTTCTGCACCAGGGGTTCGGTGAGTTAGACATTTCCAAGGACGCGCCTGAATCTTCTACTAATGCTTGCGTTGCAGAACATCAGGCATGTACTTGTCACGGCGGCTGTGGTTAAGGGGATCAGTCCTCCGTTTTACTGGCAGAAAGGAGAAGGGGCTGCGTTTTGGGCGGCATGGGCCGAAGAGGAAGAGAAACGACCTGGATTGGAGATTTGAATCTGAAGGACTTTGTGTATACTACTTAACGACTCAGCGGGTTGTATTCTGGAAGTTGTGTGTCTGATACGATGTCATTGAACTGAAGGTGTTTAACGTTGTACCCGTACTGGTGTATTCCCAGGCTCCGCAAATCCAAAACACTGAACTCTTAACGTGCCAGCAAACCTGTATCGGCACATCGCCAGTCAACACCCGAGAGATCGACATCGAATTGAAGCCTTCGCTAGACTGACTCGGATGTGGTCTGTGCAACGGAGACGTTGTCACCAGACTTACGAAGGAAACGAATCTCCGTCAGCTGTGTTGCAGATGCCATTTCGAGATCAGTTCTAGTTAGTCTTCGTGAGATTTGATAGCTTCACCTCCTTTCTTCCTTCTGGGTTCGCAGTGTTTGTGTCATCACACAGCGACAGACTCGGAGGAATCGGAATCTCGGATAAGATATTGCCTCCTAGGCGCAGATTTCCCCTAGCATTCAGACTTGCGAGTAGAGCGTTGGTGTGTACTGGAGTTGACATCCATAGAAATCTCGGAAGGTAACGCTTAAGGTCTCACGCTTTGGTAGGATGAAATAGAGAGCAAAAGAGATGAGATAGTTGGGCCACAGGACGTACTGTGATAGTCGTATTTAGCTTTGGGACCATATTTTGAAGAAATTGAACCCACTGTGATTATGACAGCGCCCTCACAAAAACTGTGATGAAATGTAGAACCACAGCTAGGAGATAATCAGGCCTCATACGACATACCATGTAAAGGCACAAGTGCTTATGCAATACAACATCAAGGTGTGAACGATCGAATTGGTTCTGTGAAGATGACCGTGAATCCCGCTAAACCTTGCGTAAGTCAGCAGGTGCCAACATACCGCTTAACTCCAGTGCGTCGTTTCGCCAGCATAATGCATAGTGTACTGGCCAAAATTATGTCCGCTATAAGGCCGCCTGAAAAAGCCACGTAGACAGCCCACTGTTGTAGGCAGTGTTGGTTTTAGCGGAAGGGTAATATTTTCTCGAGTTCACAGCTTACAGCAGACACATGCGCGAAGGTATCATTGAAGAAACTGATGACGAACGGGGTCAGATTGTACCAACTTATTCGCATGGCTCACCATCCTATGGTTACGACTGCGCAGTGGTCAGAGCAGATTTCATATTGCAATTGAACATTGATACTCTCTAACTCACCTAAGGCACCGGCTGAGACACATGTACTCAATTGAGTGATTAGAGTGCCTTATGTACAATTTGATACTGACCGATTGGCAAGAGGGAAAAGGAGACCTGCAGAGGAATGATTAAATTACAATGATACCTCGTTGATGTTTCGGAAGCACACTCACCATAGCAGGTATAAGTATCCAGCTGAACCTTAGACTGCGCACTACGAACAAGACAGATTAGTGCAGTCTTAGCGTTCAGATAAACCAATCACATTTCCAGATCCTGTAGATGAATATCCTACAGTCACGGTGATAGTAACCCATATCAGGAAGGTACCAAACGATCATCAAGCTCGGCAAACATACCCTCGTACAACAAGATCGTTCATTGCGCCGATTAGGAGTATTGCCTAATTCCCATAATGAGTTACGGCAAAAGAGTGACACAGCCTGAGGACATGCATACAGTGATGCCCCTAGAGACGAAACAAGGTGAGCCTCAGCCTACTCAGAAGTGGCAGCTCGCGGTGGTCACACACCATTCCATTTTCAGGAGAGCAGAATAATCTCCAAATCTTGTAACTGCATATACGAAGACTGCATGGGTGATGAAAGTGACATGAAGATTATCCAGCAACCTGAGAGAGTATCCGTAAGGTTGTCTATAAGAGCTACAGTAACCGCAATGACAATCTGCTACTGACCAAAGGAGGAAGACCTTTGTAGGCATTCGAAAGCTCGATAGTCACAATGTTGTTTGATGAGCGCAGCGATAAATGCTTACTAGTCCCTTCAACACTCTACTATCATCATTGTGATGGTAATATAGGTAGGTTTGCAGACTAGTGACTCCATACAAACTGCGTATGCAATCAGTGTTCGACCTTCGACTGTAAGTTTGTATATTTCAGTTGATTTACTTTGATAACGTGTAAATCGGTGGTAAACCCGAAATCCCCGATTCGCCCGATCTGCCCGTTTGTGCGCCAACTGAACCGCCCCAGCTGCTGAACCGCCCAAATTAGGCAGGTCCAGCGTTCGTTTCCCTTGCGTTTCCTTGCTGATCGTCCTCTACCGCCAGTTTTGATTTTATGACTAGACGTGCTCAAATGACGGTATGCATTGAATATTTATTGTTTGAATAGGCATCCTACAATGTGTTAATGATGTCTATCGTTCAATAGGCTCGGATATCCTATGATGCGATACAGAGCTCGCGAAGGGTATTCACACCGTGCGGCAAGTTCATTCGAGTGCACCCAAGTCGCTCGTTGCTCGTCACCAAAATGAAACCAATCACTTTCAAGAACTGCGCATATACAAGACATATGAATATCACGATCTTCGGAGCGTGCAATGGCTATCTGGCCGCTCGAGCGGTCCACAGAGCAGGCCATCTCGTACGCTCTTTGGTGCACGATGACACTTCACAAAACTCGCAGCCCTCAAAGCCGTGTGTCCTCGCAGTTCCGAAAGCTCCCTTCGTTGACCACCAACTCTCTTTTTTACACTCGATATACGTCTTGCTTGGCTTTTCAGGTGCTTTAGGCTCATGTTTTGGTGATTTTTGGCTTGGAATCATTCGGATTGCTGTAAGCATTCTTTTGTCTTTGGCAATGTCGCTACCAAGACTCTAAACTCTGCAATTCTTTCAAGTTCTGGTTGTGATCCTCGCCGATACTATGGAGACGTTTCTGGCTCTGCATATACAATCTCACACTTCACAGTATATCAGCAAGGTCTCTTCTGATCGCATGTCAACAACTGTGCGTTTGCACGACTCACGTCTGCCTACTCCCGTCGACCCCTGGTGTCTCGACAACTCGTATACTCTGAAGGGGATTCAGAATCTCTGGAAGTCTTTGTGCCACTGGATTTTGGTGACAGGAAATCACAAACGCTTTTCGATCAATCAGTATACCTCCTCGACAACTATCCTTCCCCGCGCTTTTCCGAAATGGCATTGAAAGCCTCAGTACACCTCCCTTACTTTGACAGCAAGTCTGTAATGGAGAGTTCGGAATTCGGGGATCGGTCGTTCTTGCCCAGATTACTGACGGGATCACACGAGACGTTCTATGGTCCTCAGCCACCTTCGCCTCCTCTGGAAACCCCAGAACGTGTTCAAAGGTCGCTACCTAACGTGCGAGAACCGCTGCCCCCCCCCCTAACCCGCCGATTGATACGCAGGAGCTATCCCAGGAGACAGTCTCGGCCTCGGATACTTGTGCGCCGTCCGGCTCATGGCTGTGCCTGCGCAGTCGAGATGAGGAAGGAACAACACCATCCAAGCGGCAATGCCGGAGGTTTGTAGCCAAGCACAACAGCGTGGTCGGAAATGAGAACCGCTGCCCCCCCCCTAACCCGCCGATTGATACGCAGGAGCTATCCCAGGAGACAGTCTCGGCCTCGGATACTTGTGCGCTGTCCGGCTTAAGTTATTGAAATGTAATAATGTAATGTAATGATGTGTATGGAATGCAAAAAGAAATTGGGACAACGGAAATTACTACTAGGACGGTAGAACCTGAGTTAAACACTGCACTATCTGCCAGAGTTCATAATTGCCAGTGCAAGGCAATTAATGCCTTGAAGCCCGCGGTAGGAACAGATCAGGCATCCACGTGTGGCGTAAATCCAGGTATGATTTACGGTAAACTAAAGTGCAGGAACTCTTATGCGGGCCATTTTCGTGCTTTTCCCAGCTTTCCGCGTAAATCAGCTTTCAAAAATATCCCACAAATAGTCAATCTCGCACCTATTGCCCTCAAAATTTCACATAAAATCAAAGACACCCTTCCTATATTATTCAAATTATTATGGCTACATATACAGAGGAACTATGTACATCGTTTGAGTTTGTACAGACGTGGATCCAAATATAATTGGCGCGTCTCGCGCATTTAGCTATGAGTCACGTGCACGTGTCAGCAATGTTGGACTCGGAAGCATCCCGCCTCCTCAGCCCGCCCCTTCTCTATCGTCAGTGCTTGGATGTCAAGTGGGCACTCCGCCAACAGTCGGAACGCCAGCTGGATCAAGGCCCTTCCAAAATCAATCCGATTGGCAGAGTCTCGCTCAGTCGATCTCATCAACACTATTTTCCGCGCGATAAAGGGTTCGCTTGCTTGCTGTCCAACAGCAAAGCTATTGCTGCATCAACATTCACCAGGGTGATACGGCTATTAAGAAGTACGTTGATTGTGGTATATATAGCTTTGGGGGTGTGCTTATTTTTTTTTGTCTTCAAGGAGAGTGAGCGTAAAGCCTTCCGAGCGATGGACGTACATTGACTGGTCAAAGCCTACCTAGGAAGAAATAACAGAAAAATTTACCTTCGAGGGATTGTCATTCAGCTTCATGGTTGACTTCCTGATGGTCGAGACTCGAAGGTGAATGCCTCGATGTCCAGGAGTCTTGGTTCCAGGACTCCCATGTATGATGTGGAACTGCTTCCACGGCGAGTCACGCCAAAGTCTGCTTCTTCAAGTAAGTCGCCGGTTGTTTGACTCATACTATCCTGACTCAACTCGCACTGACTCACTTCACTGGCACCAGCTACAAGCCGATCGAACCGTTACCCTTGTTTCATATCGGCGAAGATGAGCAGAAGGCAGACAAGCTAAGGTACAATTGGCCCACTTTTGCTCAATGATATTCTGCCGGCTGACAGTGCATATATGCGTACAGGTCGACATTGTGCGGTGTCAGGAGGTGCTGGGAAGTACCAAACCAAAGGCACGGTACACTGGCCCACAGATCAAGCGGCGAGCCCATGTTCATCATTGCTGTTCTACCAAGGGATGTGCCGGACATCTGCAAGCAGGTCAAGAGTAGGGCGACCTCCTTAGTGGAGTACCTATGCAGTGCATGGTAAGTACCGCCTTGATAAACTCATAGTATGGCTCGTTTAACCACAGAGTCGGACTATAGCGTGCAGGAAAATATGACAACCAGAGAGGTCAGGACCAATATTACCCTCACCCACCGCCTCAAGCGACCGGAGCAGCTAAAAGGTCCGCCAGACACACCAGCAGTTCGGCGAAGCGGGTACCTATGACACTCAAGATTGTGGGGTCGAGTAATAGCAACAGGAGGAGGTTGAATATCGGACCAATGAGGATCGAGAGACCGAGGCATCGTTGGAGTACGATCCGATAGCTTTCGCCCAAGTTTAAGAGTAAGGGATGACTGGGTGGACCATGGTGTGGGTGATACAAGCGTGAGTGGGGCAAGGAGGGTGGCAAGGGGTAAGCGGTTGCCTGCCAAACGAGCCAAGAGGGCTTCCCTGCTTGCGGTGCTCATATACTACCGCCATGGCATTGGGGCCTCCATCTAGTTTGAAAGATGCCATATACCGTCCCAGGGTTCAAGGGCCAGCGAGACGATGGTGGAGACTGCTGTAAATTAGCTATTAGTCAGTCTTAGATGTGTGATCGACTCACAATTTTGCTTCCGCTGGGTCTGTCAGCCCCGCGCAAAATTGCATAGCTACGAGTCGACCACTCCCATCTCTCATCTCTCCAATTCTACCTACCTCAGATATAATTTTACACCTTTATAATGGCTCCCACTAAGTCCTCGAAGGTCCAGGTGGCCTCAACGTCAAAGAAGAATCCCTCAAAAACAAAGAACTCACCGTCCAGTCTTGGAGCTTTGCGAGCTGCTGCCGACGCTGGAAAGAAGGAATGGATGTACTCAAAAAATACATCTGAAGCTTATGCTGGCTATGTTAAACGAGCTCAGCAGTGGGTCTTGCAGGTGGTTGGTGCCACTCGCAGTGCTGGGGAGAGTACTCTGCTTGATATAGATGATAATGGCAAACCGATCAAGTGCGACGAGTTTGCTCTGGTCTTTGAAAATCCGCCAAACCGCCATTCGGCTCACGCACTGGAGTTATTTTTGGTTCAAAAATGTGTTACGGAGGGGAATGGCAAGTCGACGTGCGACTCTATTTATTCTGCATTAAAAAAATATTGGGAAATGATGTGAGTCTGTTATCAAATATGAATGCCATTGGCCTGTGGGTCCATCCGGCAAGTCAGATTAAAACTCTAATACCAGTTTGTAGGGATAACGACACATACCGTGGAAGCTATCGTTACAACGCATCTACGGATACTGTCACGGGAAACCCAGCATCTTCTGCACGGGTGCAGGATATGCTTCAGGCGCTCAAGAACAAGTCAAGGGCAAATGGTGCAGGAGGTCGGAATCATGCTGAAGCTATGCTAATAGAGGACCTACGTAAATTGCTTGACTGGTCAACTTCACAATGCCCAAACGACTGGCTTGACAAAGAACTTACCGATGTTGATACTCTGCACTTCGTCGCAAAGCATCTGATGATGCGAGCATTCACAACCTCAGGGTTTGTAATTTGGACAAGGTAATGATCACAAGCTGCCTCATGTGAGTATAACTCTAACTAATGGTGATTTGAAGAAACTCGGAGCTGTGTGGGCTTCAGCGTAGCCATTACAAGCAAAATTGCATAGGACCGCCACCTTATCACACCCCTTTTGATCTTGTCAAACTTCAAAATCGGAAGGGCTGGACAAGGAAAAGCGGGAGTACCCACACTATTCTAGGTAAATCCTGATCTCATTTTGTTGCTAGCCGCGCTAACCATGAACCCCACTGCACCGGCCAGGGCATGATTATGAGATTTATCAACATCACAGTGATGACACGGCGTTGAACATGCGCGGCCACTTACGGAGATGGCTCGCATTCCTGGAACGCAGAGTCCTGAATCGTCCGCTAGCCGCAGACGAGTATATTTTCCCGGTGTTTGCGCCTAACGGCCTAGTCCATGCACACAAGAGTATCGACCACAATCTTATACAAAAATACATCAATGAATTTGCATCAGGGGCAGGAATCCTTACTGAATACTCAACCCACTGCTTTCGTCGAGGCGGTGCACAGTACCGATTTATGTATGCTCCAATTGGAGAACGATGGCCGTTGGTGATGATTAGATGGTGGGGAGGCTGGGCCGAAGGCGAAAATGTAAGATTAATTTCAAACGTCATGGCTACAAACGGTGATACTCACAGCATCAAATTTCATCTGGGCCCTCATAGGCTGACACTTTAATCAGGTATCTTATTGACGAATTACACAGTTACGAGACAAACTTCAGTGACGCTTTGTCTCCTGTCCGGCGCGAAGCTCGTCAGAGCTTTGCTGGCGAACATACATTGGTCGCACCTGTGTCCACAGCAGAATTTCGGGAGTACACGCACTTGGTAGATCGTCGCATAACAGAGATGACAAGCCTTATGGCTCAAATGGGATCTGGGTTGCCGGTTTTACTCCCCAACCCTTCTGGCGGGTCAAGTGGCAGCGGCTCTGTCACTCATGGGCAGAACAGAATCGAGTATACTGCTGCCACCATTGCAAACCCCCCATCTATCACTGTTCCGAGTCCATCTCCGAGTCAGATTCACCCGAAACGACCATTGCCTACAGTTACCGAGGCGGTTATTCCCGACCTTCCAAAAAATCGCAAAGGGGAGCCTTCAACAGCATGGAAAACAGCTGTCAAGCATTGGACAGAAGGAGATGCTAGTATCGGCCTCTCGTGTGCTTTGAAAAGCTGGCCTCCACAGTGGTTTAGCGGTGAGATGAGCAGGGTGACAGGCGCGAAGTACAAACAAAGAGAGACGATTGGTCGCGAGTATGAACGGTAAGGCTTACTAGTAGTCGGCGGTGTGAATTGGCGATTGATAACCATTTCACAGGCTGGGATCTGATGATAGTATGTTCACCCTCGAATATCCAGAAGCCACAGTAGGTATCAAAGCTTTACTGATTGCTATCAACAAACGACGAGAGGAGAGGGGCGAACTCAAGCCGAGGCGCAGCAAAAACGGCTCACCCGGAGAACGATAGAAACAAAGCATATCATTAGATCATATAATTAATACAGACATGTAATTATTGTCCCAGCCAAACTGTCAGACAAACGAGAGATAGGTGAGTGGGGCATGCATGAAATGGGAACCATCTCTAGCCCGCTTCTTGTATTCGATGTTGAAAACTGCCCGGACAGCAACACTTGACGGTAACGAAGACTCGCACGTGAGTCGGAATGAGTCACCCTCGCCATCGAACATGGTATAACCAGACAGCTCCTTAGAACCCAAAATCAGTACTTAGTATGATATTCAAACCAGTGACCACTCACCCTGCTAGTGTGTGATTCGCTTGCGTGTACCCGAAGCCTCATTGCACCTGTTTTGGCATTGACTGAGAAGAGGGTCGAAGTGTCTACGTCCACGGTCGTTCGTCCAACGATGTGATGCAGAGCAATCAGCGTCCGTTCCCACTGAACTTGCGAAGTCGGGTCGTGGCGTTGTTCGAGCCAAAATGATGCCCTCGTGATGGTCTTCCCACCCTGCTGCATTTCCTGAAGGAACTGCACCTCCTCTTCTACTACCTGGCCTATCACGAAGAACTCGGCTGGGAGACAGTCCCGTTGGACACCATTGATGGGAGTTGGTTTGTGGAGCACCTTGACACAAGAAAATGTGTCCTTGCCGCCATCGTCGTCGGATTTTTGAAAATGAAGTGCGGCGGTGAGATCCTTGCTGGTCAAGCAGTCCATTGAGAGCATACACTCCTTCCTGGCTGCCGTGAACTGCATCATGCTGGGGACCTGGTAAGATTGAGATGTATGTGAGGGTGTTGTGGTAAAGAAGGAAATTCCAATACTCACAGGGGTAGTAATAGCCGTCTGCCATTGCACGGCAAATCCGGCCTTGCTGAAGCAGCAGTGGGGCAGCGGAGGCAGACCGGAGGGCTTCCGGACGGCAGCCAGTGCATTGAAAATGCATAGGGCGGAAGGCCCGATATGGTCTTGTCAGTCCTAGAGGCCAACGTGGAGAGGCGGGTGAGAGGCAGCGAGCAGAGAGAGACGAAGACGACGAACGAACCGCACGGAGGTTAACGTGGGAGGGCACGGTTAAACCCAACCCTAGACCGTGGTTGGGGTCCGGGAACGGTTCGCGCGCGCGAGCCGAGCGGAAACGCGCGCGGCTCACCCAATCGGGCAAGTTACATAAGCGCACGACTGATCGAGCGCGTATAAGTACTAGTAGCCAATGCTGACGACTCACATTGCAATTACAATATTTCCTGATGCCCAAATCTATCAGTAAGCAATAAGAGAATTGCTCTACATACCGATGAACGCCGCCCCCAAGGTGTTGTTGAGAATGGTGGTAACGACCAACATCGGAGGAGGTCCGAGTCCTGATATATGGGAAGTGGCAAACTGTTACTACTATTCACATATGCAGCGAAACTCAGCGCCTCATTAATGAAGCTTGCATAAAGCCTGATTCCCATCGTTGTTTCAATTGCATTTCAACTGCACGTAAGTTCGCCGAATCAACATCTGATGAAAAGCGATGCTATTCATGTAAACACAAAAGGAGCCTCTGAGCCCTTTTGAGGTACATCAGCCTTCAGCAACACTGCAGTATCATAAAAGATAGATGAAACTCACGGTCGATTCAAAAAATAGCCCTCTATCCATTTGAATCAAGGTATCGCACAATTTCCGCCATACGATACAGCTGCTGCTTGGCTCGGGTTTGGATACTCATCATCTTGCTTGGTCTTTGTCGGTTCATATATATGCCAGCTTTTCGTGGGCCGATTCTTCCCGCTTGTTTTCGGGGTTAGGGTAGTCTGTTTTCTGACGCGGGGGTCTTGTCGAGTAGTCCGGATTAGGAACCTTAAATTCCCTTATACGGCAGGTGGTAGTCGATACGCAACGCGGCATTTGCCGATCCGCCTGGAGCCTGCTGAGATAGCTGCAACCGTTCGCCACTGTCTTTGTCTACCACACTGTGAATTAACTATGGGGTCGCTCGTGGACATACCTGGCACTAGGCGATTCCGCAGTATCACCGTCTCTCAAATGCCACAGTCACAGGATACTCCTACAAGCCCAGAATATAGCATGAATGGTCCGAGTCTCAAATCTCGATGACATTCTTAAGCTTATACAGTCTCGCGGGTGCAGTCTTGGCAATTTTCTTGTCACTCTGTTTACTGTCCTTTCTAGAGACAGTGAATCACGGTCGCCAACTCACCGCCAAATGGTGTCAAAGTTCTTAGGAGGAGCTACCAAGGTCCATGCTGCAGACATAGCCAACCTGATATACAACATGAGAGCCGACTTCCCATCGCCGGTAGCGAGGACCCATGACATCTGGCGGAGGGCCTTGATCCGGTTCCGGACAAATTTTTGGGAATTGGACCCCTTGGGCTTGGTTTTGTCCGGACAAAATATGTGGCCGTTTGCTTTCGAGCTTGAGCCAAAATCCGGACAAGAGCGAATATCTAACGTGATGGTTGATATTGTCCGGACATCATGTACCTCGTGGTACAGTGGTTAACAAAGGTAGCATCTGGAAGCGTCTATTCTTGTGGTCGTGGGCTCGGATCCCGGTTAGTTTAACATTTTAAACGGGACTTTTCAAACAAATTTTGTCAATTTGCCACCTCATTGACTTCAATTAATACTCCTAGTTGGTTTGGCATATTGAGGATACGTTGTGCATTGATCCCAAGAATATACATACACCAGGCTTGTATATTCACAGCTTTCCGGCAAAAATTCAGCATTGCTGCAAAAAATCAGACAAATATTCTTATTTT
>MLYV02001111.1:0-23410 GCA_001913855.2 Hermanssonia centrifuga
CATAACCCCCTACAAGTCCCAAGCTTCGATTTTCGAAACTATGAGTTTTTAGCCTCTTATCTCCCCTATCTTTATCTCGCTTGACTCTATACTTCGTCCTCAGTGGTACTTGAGTGTACTACACCCATTCCAGTCGATTCCAGCCCTTTCTATCCGTCCCCAGTTCTTATATTCTTGAGGTACTAGAGTGCTCATACTAGTACTAGTACGAAGGTACGAGAGGCTAGTACGAGGTTAGAGGTTAGAGTACGAGATACGAGGCTAGTACGAGAGGGTTCAGATACGACTGGCTAGGAGGTTTGTCTCATATCCCTCCCTTGTATAGACAGACTCTGGTCTTGGGAATCCAGGAGCCCCCTCGCACCTTTTCAGCACAGTGCCTTGAATCTACCTACTTCTGTGACTGCAGCATAGCCCGGAGGAGTTGTGTTGTGTGTTAGGGTAGTATCTGGGGCGCAGCGTATCACCGGTGGCATCCAAAGTGATAATCTATGATTTCGCTTGCCAGTTGGCCTCTTATTGTTTAGTTCGGGAGGCCCAATACTTCCGACATACTCGATTCCTCATTGACGAAATGCATGCCCATGACCATAATCACTGTGGTCAAGCATGCTTTGCAAGCAATGCAATGCGCTATGACGATCGAGTCCGTGCTGCCAATACTAGCGCTGCGGAATGCGGAAACAAAGGAATCAAGAGAATACGCAAAAGCGTCAGCTTTATGATGTATGAACACGCTGTGGTATTCACAAAAGTATTTCTAGATGTATGGAACCGTATGGCAATTAAGCGAATGTCTACATAGTTGGTAGTTGGTTCATGTACTATCTACGCAGTATATTAAGCATGCTTCGTAGCTAGCAAAGCATGGTCAAGTTGAGCTTGTAGCTCAGCTTGTTTGCATTTTGAATCTGCTAATTCACTATCTTTACGACGAAGCTCTGTTTCTGCCCTGGCTCGTTCCTGCTGTGCGACATAAACAGAGGCATTCAGGTCAATTATACTCTGTCGGTTTGTCAACTTGCTGGCCACAGCAGCTCTTGCAATACCATGCAGTGTCTGGACTATATCAGGATGGTCAGAGTCTGCTATGTAACGAGCAAGGTTTTCCGACATAAGAACACAGGTTGCCCCGTTCTGGCTACAGATAGATTCCTCGCTGTCTCACAAAGAACATGAGAATTAAGATCTAGAGATGTATGGAAAATCCACTCACCGAGCTATGTAGATTAAAAGCATTGGCCTCGTTCGCTGTTCAATCTTTCAAAAGAGTTTCCGTACTGAGCGAAGCAACTTGCTATGAACACGTGTTCGCTTTCGCCAATTTTCAACATACTCCCACTTTTCTGCAGAAAATAAGTTCAAGATAATTTACAATAACATTTGACTCACCATTCACAATGGCTTCATCTTCACTCCCACTCTCTTCCAAGTCTTTATTGCACGCTGCATTCTCTCCGCCATCAGCAGTAGCAAGCCCTAACTCCTGTTGATGATCTGAGTCTTTGGGTGGGCTAGCAGAGCTCATAGTAGTACCATCAGCATTTGCGATTACTGAGGTTGAAACTATATGGGTGCTATCCAGATCGGAGAATGGGTGAGGGTGTTCAGCTTCGTCGTCGCATGCAGCGTAAACATCAACTCGGACCGCTTCCGCAGTTCCATTACATGGTGGCATCGACATCGGATTCAAGCCATCAAGTACCAGATTCACAGTACTAGTAAGCTGATTTGCAGTGGCAAGCTGCACAAGGACAGGATTAATTCATGTAAAACAATAAAGACATTGGCAGGATACATACAGTTGATGGACGAGAAGCTGCATGCATAAAACAATCACCATTGGATTCAAAATTGAACCCCAGGTAGGTGGGTTGCACAGGGGCACCAATAGCCATATCCGCAATAGTAAGGAGTTCAGATGATGGCAAACACTCAGATGAGAGACCGGAAGGATAGTTAACTGCCAGTAGGTCAGGATCAATCACATTAGGCTGAGTAAAGATATCCGAAGAGGAGGAGGATGGTAGCGATGTCCCGAATGAAGACGAACAAAAATCAAAGTTCATATCAGAGCTAAACGTAGGAGCAAGGAGAGGATTGTCGACAGCACATGGATCACCTGCGAAATCCAGCAGGGATGACAGATCCATTGAAAGGTCAATGGATGGCACAGAGCTAGAACCAGGATGTGGATTTGCAGGTATGCTGAAAATGCCCACTTGCGCCGCAGCAAGGCCCGAGCACACTGCCATTGACAATGAGGCAGTGGTGACAGACTGTGTTTGCTGCGATAGGGTATCCTGCGGAGATATTTACTCATTAGATGTGGGGGATCACCGCACAGATGAAGAGGAACACACCGTGACAGACAAAGCAGCGATCACGGGTTGTGTCTGCTGCGATGGGGTATCCTGCAGAGATATCCACCTATTAAGTATGGGGGATCACCACACAGATGAAGAGGAACGCACCGTGACAGACAAAGCAGCGATCACGGGTTGTGTCTGCTGCGATGGGGTATCCTGCGGAGATATCCACCTATTAGGTGTGGGGGATCACCACACAGATGAAGAGGAACGCACCGCGACAGTGAGCGCACGTTTGCGCTTGCGACTTGGACACTTATGTCCCAATAGCAAGGGTGTATTTCCATCAGAGTCCCGACAGCCTTTACGGCAGTATGCTGCATCAGTGTAATGATAATTAGAACACCAGATGTCCACTGTTCACTACACAAAGAATCTGCTTACAAGGTGCTCTTATACGGTGACCAGATCCTCGGGACATAAGGGCCGTGACCTACTAGGCAACGAGGGAAAACAGTGAGCGACAGCTAACAGCTAGAAGTGCAGCCAGCTCACCCAGCGAAGACCTTTTCCGATCCGATGTGCCTAGCAACAACAAGGTCCTGTATGTTAACAATGGAGTTTGCCGGTAAGAACAACTTGAACTTACTTGAAGTCGACTGAAGGGAAAGATTACTTATGAGAAGTTGATAACTATAATGATTATGAAAGTAAATGGAGATACCATCGGCAAAAAAAACATTCGTTTACATACGCTTGCAAGGCCCTATAAGGGTCATATGTAATAGAAGGCTATACATAATATCTGAGCCCTTACGTAGTAAGATGTCGCACATCTGGTCCTTGTAACACCCAGGATAATCCGGAACCTTGCAAGCATCACCATTTTGCCGCCATATGCAACCGCTTGCAAACCTCAGCTAAATCGGCGTGATTGCAAGCCTCGATATACCGCCGAGCTATGCAATCGCTTGCAAACCTCAGCGCACCTTGTGAGTATCTGCGGAATTGCAGCCCATATAAGCCATTACAACCCTCAGAGTGTGAGATATGCGACATGTAGTAATTGCATACTTTACAATAATTTCTATTCACACAATTAGATAGACGGCATGTAATGGAGATATGGTTATTGACGGTGGTATTAATCACAAAACACAGCAAATTATACATGAAAGGCAGAACAATGCACATGGGGATACACAGAGAGCACAAACAGAATGAATCCGCCCACCTTGAGACGAATTTGGAGTCCATGGTGCTATGAGAGTCAAGAAATGGTGGTAGGAAAGGACCCGACAGCGCTCGCGACCAATCAGGCATCCTCGTCCTCCTCGGAATCTGAAGATGCCGCGACAATAGCCTCGCGTGCGTTAGTATCCACATCGCCCGGATTATTGGTAGCAGCAGGGTTGCTGGTGCTGTTAATTGAATCACTGGCTAGAGCAGCGCGACGTGCGGCTCGCTGTTGATGCAATGTCGCCTTGATTGAAGGAATTGACGGTCCACTATTACCGGCAGCTACGTCCGGGTTATTACTGTCCGCGTGACCAAAAACCCACCTATAGTATATAAAGATGAATTAATCAGCTCTGACAGTCAGAACCTAAAGAGAATCACTTACTGATTCCACCATCCGAGGGTTGAAACACACCAAGGATCGTTCAAGTCGTCGAAGGCCTCGAGAATCGTCTTAAAGAGGTCTTCGAGTTTGTAGCTGCCGTCCTCGAGTGACCACTCATCCTGTCCGGAGATAGAGAACCGGCCCTGTAATGAACGTCCCGATTAATGATGATATCAGAAACCTGAATCCGACTTACTAGCACAGCCGCATACGCAATTGTTCGTGGTGTGACTTTTGTCATGCCAGACTTCTTCGCCTTTGAAGGACGACCGGCTGACGGCCCTCGGCTTTCCTTCATCGCTGTACGCGGCCCAGTAAAAATACAACGATATACCTAATGAAAATATATAACTTAAAGTAAATATCAGATGAAGATCAAAAAGACTTACTGAAAGGAGGAATTCACCACGGAGGAGACCTTCCTCAACATCAATCGGGTTGAATCTGCCTCCCGCATATAAGAAACAAGGCAGATCGCCTGAGTCGAGCTTAATGATGCCGTGCTCAACATCCCGGCAAAACCTGCAGCACAATCTATTAAACTACGTTGAATGAGGTACGAGGAACCTACTTCATTGGATCTCCATCGAATTCTACAAGACGATTGGCCGGACAAAGGAGTCGCGCGGTCGTAATATGAGACCATCCACGTGCCGACTTGTTTGGATTATTGATTTCGAGAGACTCTACGCCTGGGCATTTCGGTATGTACCCAAGAACATCTTTCTTCAATACGCCGAGGTCATCTGAACGACCCCGGCTTGCATACTTTTCGAGCTGTGAATGGTGTTGTAGCCTCATTAAACGAATATATATAATGCATATATTGGCACGTACCGTGGCAATAAGATCCGTTAGTGGACTTTCCGATTGTGTATCGGTCCACAGCTCCTCGTCTTCACGAATTGTAGTAATTGTTTTCTTGAGCATTGAATAGCTCTCACGCAGGTCTGTAAGTGCCGCAGAAGACCTCAAAGTGAAATATTAGTGCATATATGCATATGTTTCAATGAAAATACTTACATGCATTGAAGTTCTTTGCCCACTGGGGCACCAGGATCAGCCGGTAAGCGTTGACCGTCGCAGATTATTGTATCGAGTATCAGAAATGGACTGATACTCCGAGATATCCAGCGCGCTTCTTCGCTGAGCTTCTTGTACTCATCGGACAGCCTGTTCATAGACTAGATCAGCTGATACAGAAGCGATCATTGTTATCACTCACTTTGCCTTTTTCAAGTTCCCATTTAGGGCACCCCGTAGCTCATTGTAGCGGCGCTTTTTGGGATTTTCAGGCGGATCCTCATCTTCCAATTCATCTTGCTGATCTTCGTCGCTGTCGTGCTGGGAACCTACATCGGAGGATAGAGGTGGGGTCAATGCCTGCTCGGGCGTCCGAGTTTGAGGACCACGAGAGCGAGGACGCGGGCAGCGTTGTCGAGCTGAAGGGGAAGAGCGGGAACGGTGGGAAGAGTGAGGCATGGTGGGAGTACAGGGGAAAGAAGATCGAGGGAGAATATCAAAGGACGCACGTCTTATACACGCGGGCGTCTGTCACAATCAATGTAACGCAACGCGACAGAACGCGACATAGCACGCGTTTGTAATTAGTAAATGTCACATTCCGTGACATTCTGTGACAAGCAGGACTTCACGTTCGTCGTCGTCTAAACATCTTAGCTCGCTGCCACCACCTTCTCTTAGACATGAAGCCAGCCAGGCTCTTTCTTTCATTATTATTATTTCTAATTTTAATGGCTATATCTTGCTGTCACTGCCATGCAACATTTTCGAATGCCAGAGGCCTCAAAAGTCACCGCAAGGGCTGTAAAGACCGCCTAACGTCTGTTCAAAGCTCAGTAAACCAGCGCAATGTCAGGATTAAAGAGACCAAAGCAAAGCTTCAGCGCAGGGAACAGCAGGAGTTGAGGGGGGAGCGTCAGGATATGAGAGAGGAGTTGAATCAAGTGAGTATCAACAATTTCGAATAATTTCGATTTTATTTACATTTATATCATATAGGAGCCAGAACTACAACATTTGGAACCAATACAAGAGGTTCCAGATGTAAATATGTGTTCCCCCACACCCCCCCCTCACATACAACCGCATATACTCCCGCCTACACGCTCAGGTCGTATACGAAAGGCTCCGCGGCGTCACCAGGATTTCCTACCATCTACGACTGCGGGACAACTCCATGCGCATATATTGCGCCATCTCCCGCCTCCTCCACCTATTGCACCCTCTCTACCTATCGTTTCAGATCCTCCATCTCCCGGAATCAATTCAGAGCCGCCGCCGGTTAATACTGCTCTCAATATTCCCCCTGTCAACGCAACGGTATTTGAGACGGAGCCAAATGATTTTGGGCTGTTCCGCAGATACCAATGGAAACCTAGCCGTGAGATAGTCGACGATCAAACGGACGATTCGCTATGCGACTCTCCTTCCATCGCTACTGCTCCGCCAGCCGTCGCACCTTCTCCATTGCAATCATTTGGGCGTGCTATCGTTAATGGCATTGGCAAGGTCCCTGCTTGGTTTACCCCGTTTCTTAATGCCTCAGTCTTTCGTCTTATGCACTGGTCATATACTGGTTCCAATCAGAAATCAGCCCGAGAAATAGAGCGGCTTGTTCATCAGGTGCTACTTGCGCCTGACTTTAAACCGGAAGATCTACGTGGATTCAGAATGTCCCGCGAGGAGCGTCGTCTTGACGAGCATGTGCCTCCGAATAATGCTAGCTTCTCTGTTGACGAAGGCTGGCATGAATCATTGGTCAAGGTCCCTTTGCCCAAGGAGAAAACGAAGTACGATTCTGAAGATAAAGTCCCCCATCTAGAAATCAAAGGTGTTTGGCATCGTAAGCTGCTCGACGTTATTGTTGCTGCTTACCAAGACAAGTCAGTCTCTCAACTTGTTTTCCTGCCATATCAGTTGCTGTTCCAGGATGCGAAAGGCGAGCCAGAGCGAGTTTATACAGAAGGCTATACTTGCAACACGTTGCTTGAAGAAGATGCCAAGATACGGTCTCAACCACGCAACCCGGACGATTCGGACGATGTAGAATATTCAATTGTTCCTCTGATGCTCTGGTCAGACTCCACACACCTGGCAAATTTCGGTACGGCATCCCTCTGGCCTATATATCTTTATCTCGGCAATCTTTCGAAGTATGTGCGTAGCAAGCCGTCAAGCTTTGCTGCACACCATTTAGCATATATTCCTTCAGTAAGTGCTGATCAGTGCACACGAATCACGGCTGATAATTTATTGTTTCATGATCAGTTGCCTGATACTATCCAAGATTTATACCAAAGTATATACAACATTCCGGCGACGAAAAATATCCTGAAATTCTGCAAAAATCATATTATTCACGCAATCTGGCTTCTCTTGATGGACGACAAATTCATGCATGCATACGAACATGGTATACGTGTTGATTGTGGAGATCATGTCATTCGGCGTTTATTTCCACGCTTCTTCACATATTCCGCGGATTATCCTGAGAGGTGCGTGTTCATTTCATACATTGTATCACTTATGTCTCATCGCTTCACATTTATTAGGATCCTTCTCGCATGCATCCGCTTCTTAGGTCGTTGTCCATGCACAACTTGTTACACCTTAAAGGCGCAAGTGCCTGATATGGGCATGAAGTACGATTACAAGCGCCGTGAGAATATTCGCCGGGATACAACCTTCATCCAATCGCTTATTGCAAAGGCACGCAAGTTGATTTTTGAGTGGGGAAAGCCAATCACAAGCAAGTCTGTCGAGTGCAAGCTCCAGCCGTTTTCGCTTCAACCATTGCGTGTCAGTCTCAGTTTATACCATGAACTCCAGTTATATGACTAACTCCTCTTACATATAGAGCGCCTTCTCTACTCGTCTTGCCAGCTTTGGTTTCAACCACTACGCAATGTATGCGTATGACTTGCTGCACGGATTTGAACTCGGTGTCTGGAAGTCAAATTTCACACACATTCTGCGTGTGCTATACGCAGAGGGAGGCGATAGTATTCAGATCCTCAATCGCAGATTCCGACAGGTGCCTACATTCGGTAGAGACACCATCCGACGTTTCTCCAATAATGTTTCTGGAATGAAGAAGCTTGCGGCTCGAAATTTCGAGGATATACTTCAGGTATGGTCTTTGGATCATTATGCAGAGTGCCTGCTAAAAGCTTATAAACCCTGTTCTTTCTACTAGTGCATCATACCATGTGTCGAGGGCTTGTTACCGCCTGCGTTAGAGAAGATTGTGTTAGATCTTCTCTGGGATCTCGCAGTATGGCATGCTCTAGCCAAACTGCGCTTACATACGGACAGCACACTCCAACTTCTTGAAAAGGCAACAATGAATCTGGGAACGTCGGTTCGTCGGTTTGGGAGAGCATGCGAGGACATCGACACGCGGGAATTACCGCATGAAGAAGCAGCACGAGGACGACGACAAGCCGCAAAAGGAAAAGGCCCCATCGCGACTGGGAAGAAGCGAAAAACGCTCAATCTGAATACATCAAAATGGCATGATCTGGGTCATGTAGCGGCAATGATCCGAAGCTCAGGTACAACTGAGAATTACTCTACGCAAGTTGTAGGTGCTACTATCGTCTACTATCTGATCACGCTTGCTCATGTCTACCATGAACATAGGGTGAATGTGAACACAAACGAGTGAAACGAATGTACGCACGGACGAATAAACGCAGCCATGAAGGTCAAATCGCCGCAAAAGACCGCCGCGAAGGTCTGCTGGTCGACATCAAGAAACAAGATGAAGAGGTGCTAAAACGAGGAGCTGTGAAATCAACATCTCATTCTGCAAAGTCCGCTGATGACCCATCTCCAAGTCACGACATATCCGAGCCTCAGCAGAAGAAGAAGAGAGGGCGGCCAAGGAAAGAGTACTTTGGACTTCGTCCAGAGGACGATGATCGTCTTCCTCATACTTCGTTTAATGCACACCACCACATATCGGACAGCCGACGCTTCGCGATCAATATTCCAAAGTTCTTGGCTGATAACAGTGAAGATCCTGGTGTAAAGGTATTATCTTGTAAACCTTGTTGTCGCAATATCTGATTTTAATGTATTGCTGTTAGGGCTTCTTGCCAGCACTAAAGGATCACATCTTGTCGCGCTTGACAGGATGTGAGTTTGATGGGGACGAACGTACGTTCTCCGATGCTGAACGCGGCTCCTTGAAGATTGTGGACAACCGGCTGTTCCGCCATAAAGTCATGCGTGTTAACTACACAACGTATGACATGCGGCGCGACCAGGACTCACTAAATCCACGAACACACGCCGACGTTATGGTTCTAGCCCCACAAGAAGACATCGAGGACGAAAATCCGGATTTGTCGCATCCCTATTGGTATGCCCGTATTGTAGGGATATTTCATGCGAACGTGAAGTATACCGGTCCAGAATCTATGATGGCAAACTCACAGAAAATCGAAATGCTCTGGGTTCGCTGGTTCGGACGCGACTTGAGCGCACCGGGCGGCTTTGGCAAGCGGAGACTGCACCGCATCGGTTTTGCGGATGCTGAGCAACCTGGGGCGTTCGGATTTTTAGATCCACAATTGGTCATCCGTGCGGTTCATCTCATACCGGCGTTCCACTACGGACGCACCTCTGCAAAACTTGGGCCTTCAATTTTGCGTCAACCGTCAGAAGGCGATGAAGACTGGGATCTATATTATGTTAATATGTAAGTATTGATGTAAAGTGCAAGGATTATGTTACTTACGTTAGTTTGAAGCTTTGCGGATAGGGATATGGTTATGCGGTTTGTCGGTGGTGGCATTGGTCACATTGCTACACGAGCGATTGTCAAGATCGCTGACACATTACGGCACTTTTTCAAGTCTTCACGCCGGGCAGCATCAGTGGCAAACGAAGGCGATGGAGATGTGGTTGTCCTTCCAGAAAATGAGGACGTTCTGCAATATTTGGACGAAGACGAGGGCAATGATGACAAGGAAGAAGGGGAAGAGCTTGAGGGGGAAGAGGAGGAAGAGGAAGAAGAGGACGAGGATAGGAGGTCTTCAGAAGACGAGGACAATGACGACGAAGAGGACGAGGACGATGAGGATGATGAAGACGAAGAGGATCTTGGACCAGAGGATGAAAGCAGGCAGGATGAGTATGACAGCGGATATGCCGCTTTTTAATTCACAGTAAATATATTTCAACTATCCTAAACCTATACAGTGTTGTGTGTACCTATTACAACCGAACTTGCGTCAAAAGGTGTCCCCACTGTCTTATTTCTTTCGTGTATACAAATGACATCGATGCGGTATATATGGCTCTGCAAGAGTGCGCGATAAAGGTACAGGTATGTAATTTATTATAATACCGTCACCTGTATTATGGGTGCTCTAGGGACCTCACGAGACGGATGTACACTTACAATTGCGTCAAGGTACTGGTCTAGTATCCCAAACGAACATATTACACGTACGGACGATAGTACAATGTAAGCAACGGCCGGACCGTAGAGCGCTTACAACGCCTCACCAGGATTATAACGCGATGTTTATTTTGCCGATGACCGAGGCGAGTAGAGTAGGATAATGGATAATGGGGATTCCGACCAAACCCACCATAAAACGGCGGGGGATGGTCGTCTGAGTTGACGGTATTTGGACGCGGGTATATAACTGGAACTAGACGCCATAAATCTAGCGGGGCAAAACCCAAATCTTAAGATCCACGTGGCAAAATGGAGACAGCCTTGTCATTGTAAATTTGGGGGCGGTTCAGTCATATAGAATTTACGGGCGGTGGTCCCCACGATTTGCTGAAATATTTTGATCATGACAAATCTGCATCAAATCTATGTGATTATATTCCGATTTTATCGCCTGTTTTGTCAAAATCAAAACTGCCGCCCTGAATGGCGCTTCCGAGTCAAAGGAGTTCAGTTCACAGATCCAATCGGCGGCAATCTCAGCGTGCGAACCGCCACGAACCCGCGAGTTGACTGAAATACAAGAATGAGTCTTGGGCAGGGCAATTGGCGCAACAACTAATGTCCCCTTCGGGGTGACATACGAAAAAATTGGAACGATACAGAGAAGATTAGCATGGCCCCTGCACAAGGATGACACGCTTTCCCGGAGTGGTAGATCTACGGATCTCAATATTTATTTTCCTTTTTTCTATGTTTTCTCTCACTTCCGCTAAACACGGCCGACATGTTAACAGTACACCACCAGAATCAAGAGTCCTCCACGGTCTGCTCAACATTCGCACCAACAATTCATGAGCATAAACAGTGCATAAATCTGAGTATTAGAGTGATACGTGACATGCTGTTTTAAGTATGAGGGAGTGGGAATAATATGTCAATAGTTTCCTTGTTGTCCTACTAGTGGCCGTTAAAATCCCCCACCCGCGCTGTATCCTACGAAGTGTTCAGCATGCCTGGCATTGCCATCGGGAGTACCACAAATAATCGCTACCAAGTACTGCATTGCATCGCCCATAGCGCTTCAACATCGTCGGTCTGGCTCGTTAGAGACCTCCAGTGCGTATCCGACATAGTGACCACCATTTTCTTCCACATACTCAAAACCCCTTTCCTACTACCCAGAAACTCCACCTACAAATGTCTCAAGGCGCGGCGATCCAACGACATACTCCCTCCGCCATGCGGGTGCCCGAGTGAGAGTGTATTCCTCCGACCGCCACATGAGGCTATGGGTGGCCCGCATCCGGGACAAGCGCATATCAACGCTCTGGTGGATTCCTTTACCCTTGCAGAAGATGCAGAAGGCGACAAGTTGGAGTGTATGGTCAGCTCGCTCTTTGGACCCAGTGTGAAAACGCTCTGTCATCCCCACAGAGTCTCCCTCCCTTGGAACGTGATGAAGCAGGTGACGGTACAGCTTCTCATGGCGTTGTGGTATCTTCATTCAGTAAAGGGCGTCGTCCACGCTGGTAAGGATTTGCTTCCTCATTATCATAATCAGTTTGACCATTCGATTCCCCCCTCCCTTTCAGATATTCACATGCGCAATATTCTTCTTCACCCTCCCAAAGACCACAAAGACTATACCAGCACTATAGAAAAATTTCTCAATACGCTCGATCCAAAAGAAGATACTATGGGGCCTATCCCTTTCCCCCTTCCTGACGTTGACAACGTACATGTGGCGTTGGTAGACTTCGACCTCGGTAAGGTTCTCAGCATCCACTGTCGGTCGCAAACTTATAGTGAGGCATAAAGCGCATCTCGTATCCAACGCTGCACGCCACGACTTCATCATTCAGCCACCGAATCTTCGTGCACCTGAAGTAATTTTAGGCGCTGAGTGGTCTACGCCAGCTGATATATGGAATCTGGGACAGCTGGTAATAAGTTGTGGCACATGAATTGATATATGCCTTTACTCACTAATCTTTGTTCAAGATATTCGAGATGGCTACATCTCGCAGACTTTTTCCTGCTGCCAAAGACGACGAAGATGATACTGCTCAGCTTGGATGTATGGTCCGATATCTAGGTGACTTTCCGTCAGACCTACTCTCGCGCAGCCGATGTGCACGAAAGTACTTCAACAGTAACGGTAAGCCTTGTTAGTCTTTGGCCACCCTTGATCCTAACTCAGAATTAGGCCGTCTGAAGGGCGACTCGATAGAACCACAGATACCCCTGGAGGAGTTTATCGTGTACCTCCTCACACTAGATGAGGGACGGCCGACAGACTCCGATATTTCCCATGACGAAGCGGTGCTTTTTGCAGACTTCATAGTATCGATGCTCCAGCTCAATCCAGAGGATCGTGCTGACGCTAGGGAGCTTCTACAACACGCATGGCTGCGAGATACTTTGGAGAAATACGCAGACAGAGCAAGAGGCAGTAAAAGGGGGCAGAGTGACGTCCAAGGCACCAGCTCGCAGGTATAGGGTTCGTAATGATCGCGGTAGTGTAGGTCGAGTCGACGATACATATGTGCCACGTCCATTGAACGACATCTTTCAATCCTCATAGTGGTGAATCTGTAAGTCAAACGAAGAGTTAGTAGGTTAAACCGCATCGACGTACGGTAATGGTTACCTCTGCTGCTAATCTCGTCCACTCGGTTAGGGACCGTAGATATTCGTCCCTTCCCTCATCGACTGGGATATCTGCATTCCAGATAACAAAATCTGAAAAAATGGATGTCGGTTTGAGTGACCGCACAGGCTCTGAGGGTTCCGCCGCTTCAGGTGGTATTTCAGAATCATGCTCCGTGTCCTCTTCATCAACAGTCTCCGCAGACCTCGTCGCCCGACGCGTACCTCTCTTGCTCGCTGGCGCTTTCTTTGCGCTTGGTTTCGTTTCTGATGCCACACCCTTCTTCTTGTCCTCGGGGGCGCTGAGAACGAGGCCTGTGTAACCCTCTGGCAGTGGGACTCTAAGACCGCGTACGGTCCGACCTCGGAAAGCTGCGGTCAAGTGTTTGCTCCCAGAGACACTTTCCGACACGTCTGCATCGTCCATTTCCACATCATCCGGCTGCGTAGCAGTAGAGATATCGATCATAGATGGCATAGAGCTTCCTGCGGACGATGAACTCGCGACGAGCGTGGTCTGTGAATCAGATATCGACATAGAGGTGCTGGTAGGAGATGGCGGTCTTGCTTGCACAGGGGCCTCTTCACTTGAGGGTGTTCCTGATACTGCAGGCGGTGCCGTTTGTTTTACGCGAAAATAAGTGGATATGGGTGCTGGACCGGAATATGATATGTGAAATGGCATGAGGTTTGGCGAACATGTCGGGATGGTCGATTTTGGAGGGGATATCTCGAGGATAGGTACTTGACTGGACATATCACAAATAATTACGGGAATAGGCGGGATGTCGAGGACGAGGACGAGAGCAGCTCGGCCGACTCGGACGCGTCTGCGTCTGCCCTAAACTGTTCACATGATCGTATTCCTAGGAACTGAGGTAAGCCGCAGACAAAAGACATTCTACTCCTCTAAAATACTCTGAAAAATCCTACACAATCATCTTCGTATTCCTTCATTTTTCAGAGTATTTCAGTATCATATTCTAGCTCCCCAGAGCGATAACTGTTACGATTCTGCCCAATTGCCACAAAGCAAATAGGACCAAATACGGGTCACACGTTCGCGTCGCGTCAAAATCGTATTTGTGACAGTCACCCCTCCTCCGAATAATGGCAGATAATAATATCAGTGCGGAAGAAATACCAGGAATTGTGAAAGATGTTGTGCTGCAAGCTCACAAGTCTCAGTCTCTCGAGTGAGTGATGTATCTATCACTCAAACGGTTACATGCTGAGCCTGATTAACAGTCAACTAACGCCGCGTCTAATTCGTCAACAAGTGGAAGACCGTATGGGCTTGGAACTTGGAGCTTTAGATGAAAAGCAGTACAAAACCGTCGTCAAGCAGGCATTGGATTCCGTGATGGTGTGTTTCCACAGTTACAACCACCACTACGAATGCTGACAACCACCGTATAGGCAGAGCTGGGCGATCCTTCAGAAGCAGAGCAACCAGCTCCAGTGAAACCCAAAAAGGCCGCACAACCTAAGAAACCGACGAAAAGAAAGTCTTCAGAGGCTGCAGAAGGGGAAGAGAAACTGACTAAGAAGACTAAAGCCGCTCCTGCCAAGAAGAAGGCCGAGACGAATACCCGAGGAAAGAAGGGCAAAGTCGTGCGTTCACCTGTCAGTATCATCACTCAGTCTCTTGAGTAGTGGGGTACCACGTTGACAGCCGTATAGTCCGTCATTCCATCTTCGGATGAGGAAGATGAGCCGTCCAAAGACTCTACTACGAAACCCAAAACGAAATCCGAAGTAGAACACACTAGTTCACCTCCGAAGAAGCGACAGAAGAAAGACGCCATGGCTATCGACGAAGAAGGGGAAGTATCAAACGGCGTTGAGAAGCCCCGACCCTCCACACCCGCAGACTTACCAGATACGAACGGTGCTACTGGATATCTGGAAACCGATGATGTAGCAATGGTCAGATTTTCATCCGTCGTTCTCAGGATTCTCGAGATTTTGACCTCTTATTTAGAAAAGTGACTCTGAGCTATCTGACGACGCGCCCAAGAAGCGCACCCGAAAGAAGAAGGGCAAGGATGAGGCAAGGCAGTTATATATCTCATGCCTGACACTGTGCTAACCTGTAACCTTGTAACCTATAGGATTCTTCCACAGTAAGATATACAATCCAGGATGCGACGTATTATTGACACGCTTCTGTTCAGAAAGCGACAAAGGGAAAGAGGAAATCCAAGGCCGCTGTAGAAGAGCTCTCCCCGGATGATCAAGAAATTAAACGGCTGAAGGTGACTTTCAGGACTTACACTCCACTGACAACGTCGCTCATCTTCACACTCTCAGTCCTTTGTCGTAGGCTGCGGCGTCCGAAAGGTGTGGGCGAGGGAGTTCAAAGATGTAGACAAGCGGGAGCAGATAAGAAGGCTAAGACACATTCTTGCCGACCTGGGCATGACCGGCCGGTTGAGCATGGAGAAGGCGAAGCAAATTAAGGAGAAGCGGGAATTAGCAAAAGAGCTGGGTCAGTCATCTTTTCCCCAACAAAACTGTGACGTCCGATGTAGGATTTATTTTCGTTTTCTTGCAGAGGACGTTCAACAGTTTGAAAAGGCCGTTGTGGACGGCCCCGCCCCTTCTCGTCGGTCTAAAGCGAGATCAAAAGCCGAGGAGGCATCCGAATCTGAGGAAGAATCTGAGGTCGAGCTTCCAAAGAAAAAGAGAGTGAGTCATTCGTTCCGTTGGCTTGATACGAATATGGGCTAATAAATATATCGCGTAAAAGATGAATGCGAGACTAAGTATCAACGCGTTTCTGGGCGATCAAAGTGACGATGAATGATGGTTGTTGGCTCTTTCGTTGTATTCATGTTTATATGCTCTTGTTAATTGCTAATTTATAATTCTAGTTGCACGCCTAGCGGAGCACTTGCCTGTTTGTTTCAGAAAGTTTGCACTGACGAATTTCAGTGTTCACTTCAGGTTTTGATGATCTGGCGACTGCAACCGTGCAACTTCGCACAACTATTGGGTCCTGATGGTTACACCCACGCGATCAACGTGATTCTAGGCGGTCCTATGTTGTTGCTTGTGACCAATAAACAGCTGGCAAGCCATGTATTGATGAATAAGTACACGGGCATTTTTGAGCGACAGTAGCTACAGTATAGGAGGCAGTGCGAGCCATGCGTTCGTCCGATTGAGGCAATGTTTGACAGCTAGCGCCTAGCGCCCATTGATTTAGCGGTAAGCGCCTAAGCGCTCGCCAGCCAAACTGACAACACCTGCTCTCCTCTTTTCCTCCAACGACCGACGTCTCCGGGGTTTCCTCTCCCTCTCGCTCTTTCAATTCTAGTCACTCTTTCGCTCTACCATTCTTTGAGCTCGCCTCGCGGATCAGGGTACGCACTGCTCTCGTATGGTTTAAAGCCGCACGTTCATGCTGACACGCTGCAAAACGATAGTTTACCCCCCTCACGTCCTCGTTACCCACAATCTAACATGTTTTCTTCCACACTTTTCGCCACTCTGCTTGCTGCCGTTGCTATTGCGCGCGCTGACCCCAACCCCTCTGAGCCTGGTCCTGGTGATGTTTACAATGAGGGAGCCCAATGCCACATCTCTTGGGACCCCGACACCACCGGAACTTGGAAGACGATGAACATCGAGCTCATGACCGGCAGCAACACCGGTATGGTTCACATCACCAGTAAGTGTTTGATGAACATCATTTTACTCTGCCTACAATTCTGCACGTGACCAATATCTAACTCTGACCCCCCCCCCGCAGCCGTCACCACTTTGGACGGTACGGATGCCTCGAAGACGACGTTCGACTACGCCTGCCCTCAAGTCACGCCCAACTCGGCTATCTACTTCTACCAGTTCACGTCTCCCGACTCTCCCGATACTCTCTGGACCACCCGCTTCGCCATCGCCGACGCGAACGGAAACACCACTCCCCCCAGCGAGGCTACTGAGCCAAATGGTGATGCCATCCCATGGGGCACTGGTGCTCTCGTAGACCCTTCCCTTGCCGTCCCCGCTCCATCCAAGGGCACAACCGTCACCGCGGCTTCCAGCAGCAGTGCTTCATCGGTCGGCACGCCTGGTTCGAGCTCTGCGAATACCCCGGCTGCTTCCAGCGGCCCCAGCACTTCCTCACCTGGGTCTTTCGCAGGCAACGCGTCCCCTTCCGCGGCTAGCCCATCAGGGTTGACGAAGGTCTCCTCTAGCTCGAGCTCAGGGCTGCCTTCAACGTCGTCTGCTGCAAATAGCACCGGGGGTGCTGTGACCAGCCCGAATAGTGCTGTCGGCGCTCTTGGAATTAACTCTCATGTGATGCAAGCCGCGGCTACGCTTACGGCCGTCGCTTTTGCGTTCGTGGTAGCACTTTAAGCTTTATAGGTGAGTGTTGCCCCCCCAGCCTTTTCGTTAATCTTGGATACTCACGATATAATGCAATCCAGCGCTCATATATCCCTTTATATTATATTGTTCATTTGGGTGCTTTCGATTGGTTGCCTATTGCTGGAATATATCTTCCCACATAATCTCTGCAATCATAAATCCGCTTCTTGGCGTATTTTGTTTGCAATAAAATTGAGTCTATCCATCTACCATGCTCGCACCTACCGATGCATTTGTCCTGGACTACCGCGGCGAAGAACAAGTCTAGAAAATGCGCCGCCGCCACACACTATCTCGCGCGCCGTCGAACTGTCGACGTCTGTGCTGGGTGCAGTTCTCTTGATCGATCGATTTGATGTTGGTATTCAGTTACGCTTCCTGATAGTTCACGGTTCTTGGGAACTTAATGCTGAAGTCCAGCCTGAACCAGCTTGGTCGCGGTTCTGCTTTTTGAACAGATTGACTTGGTGAATGCTCGCCACAAGATTAAATTACATATGTTTCTAGATAAGCTTCAATACAAATAGATGGTCGTCATCTCGTGAAGGTATGGAGAGAGAGAGAGAGAGAGAGATACAGAACTGATGCGAACGTCGAGGGAATGAATATGGAGGGTCGTGCGCAAAACTTACGTAGCAGGGAGACCAGTGCAATAAATGGTTCGAAAACAGATCGCAAGTGGAACAGCAAAATGGGGTGGTATTGAAAGACGGAAGTATATGGCTTCAAGCTTCAAGCCCGTGAGGATTTCTTGCCGCCCACTGCTTTGAACAAGCCCTTGACGTTCAACATCGCGGGTTTCAGGGCAGATCTCTTCGTGGAAAAGGTGTCGAGGGTGGCACTGGAGGCGTTTTTGACGTACTGCGCAGGGGGAGGAGGAGAGAACGAGGACTCCAAAAAGTCCCTGCGTATCTCCGCGGGGTCGACCTGACGGTCACGAGACGGGGAAAAGTTGCTGCTACGTGGCGCAAGATCCAGAGGCTCAGGACGCCTCCTTTGCCTGTCCGCGGGTCGAGACCGTGCATGATGTGTGGTGTGATCAGCAGGGAAGATGTCCAAGTTAAACTCTGGAGTTTTGCGGAGATGTTTTGCGGTGCTGCGGCTGTGCGAAACATCCATCTCGTTTTCGCATGGTTCCGAGGCTCGCATCGTGTAGCGAGGGTCCAAGTCAGAGTCCTGGGTCGAAACACTGCCCCTGCGATCGTCAGACGCATCGACTCCCCGCTCTTCGTCAAACTGCACCCAATCTGGCCCAGATGCATCCTGTGAATTCCCACCAGCAAGCAAATGAGTGTACTCCCACTCTTCTTCCTGGTCTCGCCATACTCCACCTTCGCCGTCCTGGTACAGACCTGAGACGCCGACAAGCTGACCGTTCATCATGGTAGCCGCGCCCGAATTCTTGGCTTGTCGCTCAGCGTAGCGGTTCATGTGATGTTCCATCGTGCCCCCACCGGTGAACTGAGCCAACGCAAGCTCAGTCGCGACCTGCGGAGGGCGCATCTCAGCGTACTTTGACTTTTTCTCCCTCGTTATAGAAGTGTGCGTCGGAGGAGGCTTGGTCTTGCTCTTCGAAGAAGAGGCTGCGGGCGGAGGAGGCACTTCGACGGCGGATTTCGAGCGCGAATGGCCTTTGGGCCTGAGCAACCGGCTCAGACCACGGGGCTGCGAGGTAGTAGGAGCGGGACTTGGTGGGACGGCAGGTGCAGGTGGCCGAGACATGGATCGCCGTCTATCCGGAGTGTACTCGACTGGCGGTGTCTTGGGCAGAGTCACAAAAATGGAAGTGTAACCCACAGACGGGAGGTCATGTTTGTGGTCAGTCTTCAACGTAGGCGTGATCGTGTCGTGACTGCTCGTGGGCGAGTCAGGGATATATGTGGGAGTGGGCGGGGACGGTTTGATGGACTGACGACGCGATCGGGAATCCGAAGGACGTGAAGTATCAGCAACTGACCCATGTCGAGACGGAGATGAAGGCGCCGGAGCCCCAGGCTGTACAGTGGACGCCCATGCGCTCACTGAGGCCACTGTGGAAGAGCGACGGCGTACGTTCTCGGCAAGAGCCTGAGAGGGGCCTTCAGAAGCACCCATATTTGGCGGAGACCGCTTCTTGGAAGATGGAGGCTGAGACAGAAACGCGTAGTTGGGCTGAAGGTTCTCAGAGCGTGTCTGCATTTCGAGACAACTGTTTTATTTCACTGCAAGACTAACTTAGCAACTTGGGGTATTGCGAGAGATGGGAACTCACCAGTACTGGGATGCAATCTAGAGAGCTCGTGAAGCACTTGTGCAACCTAAACAGAAGATGCGCGAAAAACCAAGAGGAATTCGCTGTTAATGATGAAGGGATATGTAGAGACGAGGATCGAAAGTGTTGGTACAGAACCAAAGGCTGAGGGCCACTGCCTGACCGTTCGTGTTCATGTTGCTTTTGAACATGGCGGAGTGACAAGGAAGTACGTGGAGACGCCTGTAAAACAATAACCACTTCATAGATCAACGTCGAGTTCCCGCCGGCCACACAAATGGCGGTTCTGTGGCAGGATATGCTGTTTCTGGCCAAAGGACCCGGGGAAGCGCTTCTTTAATCTTTGTAGAATGTTTTGCACAGCTGTAGTTACCTGCTGTTAGTTTTGTCTAACCGTGGGTACTCGCTTGTAACCAGAAGACAGGCGTTTGTGAGCACGGCAGTCGACAAGCGGTGCTTTGTGTTCGGGGTCCCGCTTGCTTGAATACAAGGACTGCCTATTTGGGCACAAACGGCACGTGGCGAACCCCTTACTGCAAGACAATAAGGCAGTCAACACGCCTCTGGTCATGAGATGCAGGCATTGGCTAAGTACGTACTTTAAATGGCCGCCTTCACAGTAAACAATTAGAGAGTGGTAGCCTAGAAATTTCGTTATTCCACCCATCATATTACTCACAAAGTTTCGCCACTAATATCCTCACGTTATTGTGAAGAGCTTGCAGGAGACCGGCCTCGTGCTTTGACAATTGTGCATTGTTTCCCGATGTTGCGCGCCCTCTCGCGCCACTTCTGAGTTCTGACACGCAAGCGGTACATTGTCACTCGAAAGCGTATGGACGGGCCGGAGCAGCTTCAAAGTAGTGAAAGCACGGTGTGCATACGGTCATGTAGCATACATATTGACATAGTAGGGGATTTGTATGTCCACAGGCAGTCGGGCGTGCCCCTTTTAACATCCCGTGAAGCACAATCCAGCGTTCGATACGAAGGCCACCGTATTTGGTGAGCATAGGTCGCGGCATGACCGTGCACCGAATTCATCGCTTGCCAGCATACGATAAAGCCGTCGGCATCGCTCAGTCCGCATATGCGGAGACGCGAGTGAGGTGTGAAATGAGCCCAAGCCATCTGTTTCATTGTGCATGAGTTCGGAAGGTAGCGCCCAAGCCTCTTATATGATAGACGTAGCCGCATTTACCACAGGAGGTGCCGTGAGTTGCGGACTGCCCATGACGGCCTTAGCAAAGTTGGCAAAATCCTCCCTGGACGATTTGCCTCTCTGAACAGGCATAGGTGAGAAACGCAGTAGTCGAATGGAATAAGATAGGGAACCGACCTTGAGAGCATATACAACGACTTGTTGACAAACACCCGGGTCTACAGCATCCTCTCGTTTGACAGTCTCCTTCAAGGCGACACGGAGGATACCCTGCTCTTCGTCAAAAGTGCATCGCACGGCAGGCCGAATAGTTGCGCTCATAGCGACTTTCAGCACTAGTTCACGACGGAATACTATGCATGATGTCAGTAAAAGAGTCGTAAAGGGAACACATCATCCGCCGTACCTAGGCGATCCTCATGTGTATTGTTATGTGACAGCAGTTTGACATGGCCCAGCATGCCACTGGAGAACTCTTTTCCGCCACGCTTGATAAAGAGTTTTACGCCCTTCAATTCGGCTTTCACTTCCTCGTCCTCTTCGCCTGTCACCACTACGGAAAACCAGTTTATGTCTAGTATATGCGCGGACGGTATACCAAGATGCTTACCAATGTGCGTACTCCCTGTATGCTCAGAAGCTGCGAGGGGATCTGGCACCACTCCAGTCACTGCCCTCGCTGTCGCCGGTGCTTCTGTTGGCTGCGTTGGTTCACTCCCCGTCTTACCGCTGCTAACCTGAAGAGTATCCTCCAGGGGCGTATCATGAACAGGAGTAATGGTGCTTCCAGAGCGCCATGCAGGGTTCGATAGGCCTGAAGTGGAAGTCTCCGACGTCCGAAACCCAGTCGATACGCCTATGAACGCAGCGAATGCAGAGGATGGTTTGCACTACCGATAGCTTGTCAATGTTCTGAATACTTTTCGATCATACCGGAATAATACTGACCACTGGGATTGTGAATGCCGACGGCATAGAACTGTGGACAGGTGTCAATGATGCCGGCTCAGGTGAAGCCTATTTGACAAGAAAACTCAATCTCCTGGTATTGTAACATCTAGAACGGGACATACCACTACCGCTTGGGCCGTTGGTGTCTGGCCCATGCTGTCAGGTTGAGAAAGCACCTCGTTGGTTTCACATGCAGAGTAGTTGAAGGGCGACGCCACGGAATCCGAGCCGGTCGTACCGACGTCAAGGACGGTGGGCTCATCCACTACTGTATCATCGGCGGAGGGTGTGCGGCACCTCTTCCGTGGTGGGCTACTAGCTCCCTCAAGCTATATGGTGCAAGAGACATAAGCTTGTGTCAAAGCGGAAATGGGTAAATCGGAACCTACTGAGCTACCCATCAGCTGGCTATCAAGCTAACGTACCACATGTCAGTATACATGCTCTTCGAGAGGATAAAGCTGTATACATTCTCTCCGTCATATTCCCTATTTTTCCTCTTTAGTGAGCCGGGTTCCGTGACATCTGCCGGCTGCGGTCGAGTGAGGAATTGTTTGTATTTGGAATGGTGGTGTACGTACGGGTGCTGAAGGTGTCGGACAATCCATAACGGAGACATCAGAGCTATCGCTCTCGGATACCGTCGAAGAACCACAAGACGAGTCAACGGTGCCGTCTCGCCCGAAGAAGAGGTCCTTGGCTGAGCGAATGTCCGACGGACTAGTTTAACAAAGCGGTTAGCGTTCTTCCAGTCACTATTATATATCCCAAAGATGGGTAGTCATACCGAACCCAGCTGGCATGGCTCTGGGAATTTCTCCTCGAGTATCTGTACCCGACAGCCGCAGACACTGTCGCAAGTGCACAGCACACGACGTTGAAATCATAGAGCGGAAACATGACGTGAAGGACTACTAGTGTTATGAAGTCGAAATTTGACGGCCTGGTCAAGAAGAAAGATGAGTATGACTCGATAGGCGAGAAAAGAGACTTTAATACCCTCACACCCTCTGCATGACCTCCTCACACTTGCGGCGAGGCAAAGGCGAGGATCATCGCTGCCACACAACACGTGTTTCGGATGTGGGGTCCATGTTGTCCGAGAAAATATCGAGTGTATTCGCATTGACTACACTTTAGCCATGCCGTTGAACAAGACATCTGCCGCATCGTCGAGCATTGAGTCAAGGTGCGAGTCCCTGAGAAAGGGAGGACCCCGGCAAACCCGCACAGAGCTTCGATCCCGAGACACCCAGTTTGTCGGGGTCGGGGATACCGCATTTGTCGGGGTGCTAGATCGAACCTCGACCAAAAGTGTCGCAAAATCGGGTTTTTCGTATCGAACATACAAAAAAAACTCGAAATTTTCTCCCAAAAATTCGCGCAGTACATTCTGAGTTCCCAAACTTCACTTCAATATGATAGGCCATGCCGAAAACAAAGAGAAACGAGCTCAGTATCTATTTCTTGTAAACTACACACCATGCCTGCCTCTTTGCCGTGGGCAAATCTGCCTCTCCTGTGATGTCCCCAATGACACAAATGTCATATGGGGGCTGGATGTCCTCTGAATCCATGGCTGTTGGTATATAAAGAGATAGGTTTACAAATGCAATCAAATATTTTCTCTGAATTGGCGTATTGTTTTCTA
>MLYV02001115.1:0-23004 GCA_001913855.2 Hermanssonia centrifuga
GGGGGGGGGGGGGGGGTTGGATGTAAGTTAGTGAAGGCCCTAGTGGGCAAAGGTGTCGGAGCAGCGAGGCTTAACAGTCGCAGTCAGTGGTAGCACTAAGTCTACGACAAAATTAGGATTGTGCAGGTAACATGTTGAATGCATGGAATGGAATAGGACTAGGTAAAGCCCATTCCAATGTATTTGCAGTTTGTGTTTCACTATCGAATAGTACTGTAGAAGTAAAATAAGAAGGAACAGCCCATGGGTTGTTATTAACTTCTTTTCCATTTACAAAGATATCATAAATAATATAAGCAAATAAAATAGAAGCTACAACAGAAATAATAGACCCAAAACTAGAAATTGCATTCCATCCTGCGAAAGCGTCTGGGTAATCAGGAATTCTTCGTGGCATACCAGCCAGCCCTAAGAAGTGTTGAGGGAAGAATGTTAAATTAACCCCAACAAACATAGTCCAAAAATGAACTTTTCCCAGTAATTCACTGTAAGTAAGCCCTATTATTTTTGGAGTCCAATAATAGAATCCAGCAAATAGTGCGAAAACTGCTCCCATTGATAATACATAATGGAAGTGTGCTACTACATAATAAGTATCGTGTAATGCTATATCCATTGAAGCATTAGCTAATACAACTCCTGTTAACCCTCCGATTGTAAATAGAGCTAAGAATCCTATAGTGAACATTAAAGGAGTTGTATATCTTAAGCTACCTCCATATAATGTAGCTAACCAAGAAAAGATTTTAATACCAGTTGGAACTGCAATAACCATAGTAGCCGCTGTAAAATAAGCTCTTGTATCAACATCTAATCCAACAGCAAACATATGGTGAGACCAAACTAAGAATCCTAAGATTCCGATTGAAAACATTGCATAAACCATTCCTAGGTAACCAAATATAGGTTTACCTGAGAATGTAGAAACAATGTGACTAACTATACCGAAACCAGGTATAATTAAAATATAAACCTCAGGGTGACCGAAAAACCAGAAAAGATGTTGATATAATACTGGATCACCACCACCAGCTGGATCATAGAAACTAGTATTAAAGTTTCTATCAGTTAATAACATTGTAATTGCACCGGCTAATACTGGTAATGATAATAGTAATAAGATAGCTGTAATGAAAATAGCCCATACAAATAACGGTAATTTATGTAAGCTCATACCATTAGTTCTCATATTAATAACAGTAGTAATAAAATTAATTGCACCTAATAAAGATGAAACCCCAGCTAAGTGTAAACTGAAGATAGCTAAATCTACAGAAGCACCTGAGTGAGATTGAATTCCAGATAAAGGTGGATAAACAGTCCATCCTGTACCTGCTCCATTTTCAACTAGGGCACTTAATAATAATAATATTAATGAAGGTGGTAATAACCAGAAACTTATATTATTTAATCTAGGAAAGGCCATATCGGGGGCACCTACATGTACAGGTAATAAATAATTACCAAATCCACCCACTAAAGCAGGCATAACCATGAAAAAAATCATTACGAAAGCGTGTGCCGTAATAATAACATTGAAAAGTTGATGGTCACCTTGTAAAACTTGCACACCTGGTGCTGCTAATTCTAATCTAATTAGAACAGAAAAAGCAGTACCTATCATACCTGCAAATACAGCAAATATTAAATAAAGCGTACCAATCTCTTTAGCATTTGTTGAGGTTAACCACCTACTCATTTTTTAATATAATAAAAAATAAATATAAATATAGATGAAGAAATAAGTTTGTGTTAAAATAAGTTGAATGCAAAAAAAAAAACAAAACAAAACAAAAAAACAAAACAAAACAAAACAAAACAAAGAATTACCAAAAAATTTTGTGAATAATTCACCGTTAGCTCTTTTCTCTAAAATTAAAAAAATCCTTGTCCGCTATTACTTTGATTTGCAGCCTTCGCCATACCCCGCTCGAAGAGCTAGCGGTGCGGGGCTGCCGACTTGGCTTACTACCACTCGCTCGCCCTAGCCTTTGGCTGGGGATTTCATGGAGTCTCTAGCAAAGCAGAGGCGCTAGCAGGAGAGAGTCCCTCCACCTTACATTCCGCTCTGCCTGCCAACCCTCCTGCCTAACCTGCCTCGCCCAGAGCCGTAACTTAAAAGTCCCATTAAGAGAAGAGTCTCAGCTTATCGCCACCCCAGCCCTAGCCTTTGGCTGGGCAGGGGTGCTGCCAGGCTTTGCCCAGCCTCCCCCGCGCCTCGCCTCGCCTCGCATCGCCTCGCCTCGCCTCGCCTCCGCCGATAGACAGGCAAAGCAGCATGGCGGGGCGGCTGGTTCGCAAGGGGCGGGCCGGCTGCTTCTGCCTAGCCTGCCTACGCCTGCCTACGCCTGCCTACGCCTGCCTATCGGCATAGGCAGGCTAGGCAGGCTAGGCAGGCTAGGCAGGCTAGGCAGGCGCGGCTTTGCCGGGAAGGCGGAAGGGGCGGCTGCTTCGCTCGCCTCGCCTCCGCCGATCGGCAGGCAAAGCAGCATGGCGGGGCGGCTGCTTCGCAAGGGAGGCTATGCCCTCCCCAGCCAAAGGCTAGGGGTGCGGTGGGTAGGGTACAAGAGGCTGGGGGGTGGGTAGAAGCTAAAGCTGCGCAAGTAAGATATTTTTTAAAATTAGAAAATTTACCTTTCATTTAACCAATAAACATTTTACTTAGATTACTATTCTACCTTGCACTTCGGGCCATTGAGGTTGATACAACTTCCATCGCTACCCACGCTTTGCACACCATAGCTAACACTACACCAAGCCATCTGTGCTGCTGCGCAAGAACCTGGTAACCGCTACGCATGCCCCACACCCCACCCCTTGCCTACCCACCCCGAGCCAACCCACCCCTACCCTACCCTACCTACCGCTATCGGCTTTGCCTCCACCCTACCCACCCATAGCTATCGCCTTTGCCTCTCTCCTGCCCACCCTCCCCTACCCACCGCAGCTGGAGCAGGATATCGCAAGAAGATGGGAGCGGCTCCGCGTGCCCAGAGGGCGCAGCTAGATGGGTACACGGCAGGGCTAATTTACCTAAAAAGATCTGAACTCTCGCGCCAAGGCGAGGCAAAGCCGAGGCAAAGCCGATATTTTTAATTTTATTTTTTGTTTAATTATTTGCGACATCAGGATTTGAACCTAAACTAACAGATCATGAGACTCCCGTGCTAACCATTACACTATATCGCGAGATGGGGGGTAGAGGATTCGGACCTCTGTCGATGATGTGTAAGATCACAGCTAAACCTCTCAGCTAACCCCTCTTATTTTTTGATTTTTTTTGTTTATTTTTTGTTTTTTTTTGTTTATTTTTTGTTTTACCTAATTTTGCTATTATACTAAAGTTTAGGGTTTTTAGACTTTTTAGAGAGTCTCTTTTATAAAATCTCACTTACTTTTTTATTGAAATTTGGTGTTTGCCTCCCTGCCTGCCTGCCTGCCTGCCTGCCTAGCCTGCCTAGCCGATAGGCAGGCGTAGGCAGGCGCAGCGCGGCGCGGCGCGCCGCGGCCCGTCGCGGCGCGGCGCGGCGGGGCGACATGTTACACGACATTAAACTACTAAATATTAGTATTAAATTAATACTTTTTTTATAGATAAAAATTTAGGGCAAGCAGCGAAGTATTTGCGGCTCCCTCTTCGTTGCTTCACTCCCCAGACAAAGGCTATGGAGGGAAAAGGGTTTTAGGTTTAACAAAAAGGACTTGTAATACACTATCGTTGGAACACATATACGAACAAAGAGACTCGAACTCTTAAGGAATCACTTCCACTTTTGCTTAAGAAAAGATTGTTTACCAAATTTCAACATGTTCGTTTTTTACTTCTTCTTTTATGATTTGTATATGCAAAGCAGCGTAGCCGGAGTAAGGCTGCTCTAGCGCTGCAGCTACCCGACCCTGCCCACCTCCCCCCTCCCGCACCACAGGTCCTACCCAGCCCAGCCCTGCCTCCATACCCCTCGCCAACAGCCCAGCCTGGGCGAGGCGAGCGGGAGATTCCTCCCTTGCTAAAGCTAGAGGTGGCTGGGGTAGGGCAGGCTACTGCTCAGCTCGCCCGCCCAAAAGGCAGGCGGGAGGGAGGCTGCTGCTTCGCTCTTGTGATACGGCGGGAGGCAGGGGAGGGGGGGCTAGCAAGGGGTAGGGAGGCTGGAAAAAGGGGGGAGAGTCCAGAGACAAGGTAGGCATTTGTAGAGGAATACGGCAGCCCTTGTTCCCTATACGCGCCTACCCACCCCAGCCCCTCCACAGCCCTAGCCTTTGGCTGCTCTGCCTAGCCTGCCTAGCCTGCCTACGCCGATAGGCAGGCGTAGGCAGGCGTAGGCAGGCGCGGCTTTGCCGGGAGGGAGCTGCTTCGCCGCCCCTCCCACTTCGCCTCCTCTAGCCACCCTTTTGGGAGCGTGGTAGGCGGCGGTAGCGAGGGTAGGGCAGGGGGGTGGTAGGCTGGTGACGGGTCGGCATTTTAAATAAATATCTTTTTCTATTAAAGTGAAGCACAATTAATATGGCTAGTGCAAGGCCGAAGGCACGAACACGCCATATCTCCACCTCAAGGGCAAAGCCATAAGCTAGCAGCCAATTTGTCTTTTACCTTTAGTTTTACCAATTAGTATTATTATTTAGATTAAAAAAGTTAACAGCTCCGCAGGACAATTTTAATTAAAAATATACGATCCCACAGGCTAGAGGCTAAACCAATTAAAATTAAGGCCCCAAGAGGATTCGAACCCCTGAAAAAAGGTATTAACAGTACCCCGCAATAACCACTCTGCCATGACGCCTGAATATAATAATAGCGAGGCCCTGCTCCTCCCTAGCTACCGCTGCGCGAAAGGAAAGGAGGAACAGCGGAGCCGCAAGGCAAAAATACCCCTAAACCCCCTAACTACCCCTAACTACCCCTACCAGCCCTTGTTTAGCGGGGGCTAGGGATGGTTAAGGTGGGCCAGGGAGGTGTAGTTGGCAAAGCCTAGAGGTGTGTTCGGCTTATCCTAAAGGTAGTCAGGGAGTTTAATTATAAAATTAGTACGGTAAGCGCGGGTCGAACGCGCAATATCTCCATCCCAAATGAAGCGACTCAGCCAATTTGTCTTTTACCGTTTAGGTGTATTTAGTTTTGTTTGTTTATATGACTCTTTTAGAGAAAACGGTACTTTGTCTAGCGAAGCAGCGAAGCAGCGAAGCAGCGAAGCAGAGAAGCAGCGAAGCAGCGAAGCAGAGAAGCAGCGAAGCAGCAAAGCAAATACATTGCGACTACATGCTAGGCAGCTCCTCGCTAGCACATCTGGCTAGGGTGGGGTTAAATACTTATTTATTACGGTAACTGCACTATTACCGCCTCGCATCTTGTGCTGCTGCCTATCCTAGCCCTACCCTACCCACCCCCGGCCCACCTGCCTAGCCCTCCATCCCTAGCCTTTGGCTAGGCCGGGTGCAAGGGCGGGCGAACTGCTTCTCGCCTCCCCTACCCTACCCCACCCACCGCAACCCTAGCCTTTGCCTGGGGAGGGCATAGCCTCCCCCGCCCCGCCATGGCGAGGCGAGCGAACCAGCCGCCCCGCCCCTTCCTAGGGGAACACTGGGCAAAGCCTGCAGCCGCCCCTTGCGAAGCAGCCGCCCCGCCATGGCGAGGCGAGGCGAGGCGAGGCGAGGCGAGTCGAGGCGAGGCGAGGCGCGAGAGTCGGCTGGGGTGGGGGGCGGCGGAAGAGGCGAGGGCGAGACAAGCAAAGTGGGGCGGGCCTTGCTCGCCTCTCCCCTCTGCTTTGCTAGAGATTCCAAGGACTCTTAAGGGGCTGGAGGGTGTGGTGCTGCCAGGCCAGGCTTTGCCAGGCCAGACAAGGCAAAGCCTAGAAAAAGGGTAGAGTCCCTTAGTTAAGAGGCCTGAACGGGCGGGGCGGGGCGAGAAAAATAAACAGGAAAATTTGTTAATTAAAATACGAGTATTTCCCCTTTCCTTTTACCCTTACGCTGCACTGCCTTACCCAGCCCTAGCCTACCCACCCCTAGCCACCCCACCGCTACGCCTGCCTATCGGCGTAGGCAGGCTTTGCCTCGCCTTGGCGCGAGGGAGGCTGCTGCCTTGCAAGAGGGAGGCTGCTGTGCCTGCCTGCCTGCCTGTCGGCGCGGGGCGGCGCGGCCTTGCTCCTCTCTTCCGCCTTGGAATCTCCCGCTCGCCTCTTGCAAAGCAGCAAGGCGGGGAGGTAGGCGGGGATGTAGGCGAGAGAAGCAGCAAAGACGGTACGGGAGGGTGGGGGGGGCGAAGATACAAGGCCGAAGGCACAAATTTAAATAAATTTTATGAGCCTTACCGATTCAGGGGTTTAAATCAAATTTCTATCAATAAAGATTAAAATATTATAATTATTATTATGAGTATAATAATAAGAATGCAATCATTAATGAGAATAAACCAGTTGCTTCCGCTAAAGCAAACCCTAAGATTGCAAATGAGAATAATTGTGATCTAATTTGAGGGTTTCTAGCTGTTGAAGCTATTAAAGAAGAGAAGATTAAACCAATACCTGCACCTGCACCGATTAATCCGGAGCAAGCTAAACCTGCACCGATGTATTTTGCAGCTGCTAACATTTTAAAAAAAATAAAATTAATTATTAGATAGCGTCTAACATATGAAATAATTAAAAATACATACTCTTTTAATTCGTTTGAATAAAAGATAAAATCTAAACAATTTTTTCTGCTTCTGCAAAACGCAAAGCAGCGTACCCCCTCCCCCGCCTTGCTCGCGCCCACCCCTACCCAGCCCAGCCCTAGCCTACCCACCTCTAGCCCTAGCCACCCCACCGCTAGCCTACCGCCCCGCCATGCTGCTTTGCCTGCCTAGCCTGCCTAGCCTGCCTAGCCTGCCTAGCCTGCCTATCGGCTAGGCAGGCGTAGGCTGGCGTAGGCAGGCGTAGGCAGGCTAGGCGGGGCAGGCATAGCCTCCCTTGCGAACCAGCCGCCCCGCCATGGCGAGGCGAGGCGAGTGAAGCAGCCGCCAAGGCGAGGCGCGAGGGAGCTGGTTCGCAAGGGGTGGGCTGGGGTAGGGAGCTGCTTCGCAAGGGCTGGGGTAGGGAGCTGCTTCGCAAGGGCTGGGGTAGGGAGGGTGTTGTGCCTTCGGCCTTGCAAGAGTGGGAGTTGGCAAAGCCAGGGGAGAGGGCAACGGAGCGGGACAGAGGCATTGGTTTAACTTACCTACTTGCAATTGATACATTAACCTACCAAAGGTGGTAGTCGCCTTACAACTTTAGGACTTCAATTTACGCAGCTTGCTAATATAGCTATGCGCATCACATAATATTACCACTTCCCTTATTAGACCTTGACCACTCACCTTTTTCGGACAACTGTAGCCTATTGTGCAGCAGCAGCTAGCTGATGAGACAAGGTTGATTACTGCACCACGTATTTGTTTAATCTATCTATCGCCACGCCCTAACGCTCGCACCGCAAAGCGAGGGGCTGCTTCGCCTCCCTACCATTCCTTCGTATATTCGCTTAGCCATGCTGGCAAAGCGAAGGGTGCGAGGCGCAGTAGATCTAGCGCTAGCCGGTGGTAGCGCGGTTGAAAAAGGGGGGGAGTAAAATGGCTGTATAAATAAAGTACCTGCTAATTTCGTGTGCTTACTAATCAGGTGATGGGCGAAGCCAGCCGCACATCTTATTTTTATAATTTGATTTACAGTTTTTATTTTAGCCTTCCAGCCAAAGGCTAGGGTGCGAGTAAATAAAGACCCAACTACAATCGTATTGCACCTGGCCTTAGGCTATGCACCTTCTAATCGAGATACAGCTAGGCAGCGAAACTCATTTTTGGAGAAAGATAGATTCGAACTATCATATTTTATATTGCAAGTATAACCGACTACCAATTATCATATTGCCCCATATTAATTTTGAGTTAGGTTATTATATTAAAACCCCCTTTTATTATCTGACCCTAACCCTATCCTACCCTACCCTACCCTACCCTACCCTACCCTACCCTACCCTAGCCTTTGGCTGGGGTGGGCTGGGGTAGGGAGCTGCTTCGCAAGGGCTGGTCTGGGCGGGGGTGTTATGATTCTTCTGCCGCTGCGTCTGGGAACCCGTTTGCGCGTACTACTCCCTATTGCGCCCGCTCTTCCTCCTTCCCTAGCTTGGCCTTTGCCCCGCCAGCCCCTCATTGTCTCCATCTCTACCGCCCCACCTGCCCTAGCCACCCCACCACTACCCGAGCCACCCCAAGCCAAAGGCTAGGGGTGGCTAGGGGCGGGCCGCCGGGGGTGAGGCGATGCAATGCCCGCCACCCGCCCCGCCCCGCCCCGCGTCACGCCGCGCCGCGCCGCGCCGCCCCGCGCCTGCCTACGCCTGCCAATCGGCGTAGGCAGGCTAGGCAGGCAGGCAGGCAGGCAGGCAGGCTGGCAGGCAGGCAGGCAGGCAGGCACAGCAATAATTTTATTTAAACATATAGTGGGGTTTATAGCTGATAAAAATAAAAATATCGGCTTTGCCAAGCCAGGCTTATAAAATTAAATATAAAAACACAAGCCGGCGCAGCAGCCCTCCCTAGCCACCCCTAGCCCTGCAAACCCTACATCGGCCTCCCGCTACAGCCTGCCCAGCCCTAACTAGCAAAATTGCAAGGGGAGGGGCGGGAGCTGCTTCGCCGCCCCGCTCCGCCCCCCCCCAGCCAAAGGCGTCGGGCAGGGCAGGGCAGGGTATTGTAGGCGGGAGGGTAGCAATAGCAATCAAGGTCAAGGGGTAGAGCTAGAGCCTGGAAATAAAATTAAGCAGCATCTATCCAAGCTAAATAATCTTGAACAGAAACAGCTTCTACAGCAATTGGCATGAATCCGTGCCAAACTCCACAACGGTAAATTTTTATTTTAGCCACCCTCCCTGCCGCCTCTTCAGCCTTCCCGGCAAAGCCGCGCCTGCCTAGCCGATAGGCAGGCGTAGGCAGAAGCAGCTCGCCCGCCCTCTTAAAGGGCAGGCAGGCGGGGCGAGGGGGTTGGAGCGCAATAAAGGACAGGAGTAATATATTTGTAATTGTTTAAATATTTAAATTTGTACAATTCATTATACGTTTTACCTTTTATTAAACATTGATACTGCGGCTACTTAAGAGTACAACTGCAAAGAACCCGCGCCCTCGCCCCGTCCCTACCTTATTCTTCCCCCTCCCCCCCCCCGCCCCGCCATGGCGAGGCGAGGCGAGCGAAGCAGCCCCCTTGCTGCAGGCTTTGCCCAGTGTTACCCTAGCAAGAGGCGAAGCAGCAGCCCTAACCACCACCAGCCCCCCACCTCCCTTTTGTAGCCTACCCACCGCCGCGCCTGCCTACGCCTGCCAATCGGCGTAGGCAGGCTAGGCAGGCAGGCAGGCAGGCAGGCAGGCACAGCAGCCTCCCCAGCCTCCCCAAGGGTAGGGTAGGGGTGGCTAGGGGTGGGGTGGCTAGGGGTGGGTAGGCTAGGGGTGGTTAGGGTGTGGAGGGTAAGGTAGGGCAGGGTTGGGTGAAGCGAGCATAGCAGCAACCGCGAAACGAAGGGAGCAAGAGTCGCTGGTCTGCAGCAACCGCTACGGAAATTAACTAAAATAAGAAAACTTTTTTAATAGTTTTCCAATAAATTACTTTATTGTCTAGACTATGTCTTCAACTATTTTTTTATAGTTGTTGGGTACTCGTGTCAGGATTATTGTGGGTACTACTCACCTGTTAGTCGTTGAACGCTCCTACTTTTGCGCAGCTTTCACCCTCTTGTAGCCTACCCACCGCTAGCCTACCGCCCCGCCATGGCGACTGCTTCGCTGCCTGCCTATCGGCGCGGCGTAGGCGAGGCGATGCGAGGCGAGGCGCGAGGGAGGCTGGGCAAAGCCTGGCCTGCAGCCCCGCGCCGCCCCTCCCCGCGCCGCGTCGATAGGCAGGCAGGCAGGCAGGCAGGCAGGCAGGCAGGCAGGCACAGCAGCCTCCCTTGGTGCCGTCCCGCCTACCCTGCCTGCCCTAGCCACCTCTTTGATAGGGTTTTGCTGGCGAGGCGAATACGAGACGATAGCTAGGGGTGGGGAGGGGCGGTTAGGGCTGGGCAGGCAGCGGCTGCGCAGCTGCATTCCTGCCGCCTTTGCCTATTCCGCTGCAGCAGCAAGGGGACTTTACCCTTTTTAAGAATAAGTGCTAGGCGAAGGTAGCAAGGGTGATAAATTAGTACCAAAGTAGGCTTCGCTGTAAGTTCTCTTAATATCTTATAACCATACAACTTCCTGTTTTTAAGCAGAGCTTTGCGGATTTGCGTTAGGATAGTTAATCTTTATAATAAGAGGTTCTTGCAATTCACCCAATTTTGTCGACTGAGTCACATCAGAAGGAAACCTTGTGTTAGATTTCAGAGCATTGACCGTAGAATGTACCTTCTCTTTCAGCTAAGATTGAAGTTTGGTTTAATCTACCTGGGCAAGCATCAATTTTAATACCCAGAGCCGGTACTGCAAATGAATGAATAACATCCGCACCAGTTACTATTAATCTAATGTGAGTATCAACAGGAACTGTTACTTTATTATCTACATCTAATAATCTAAATTGACCTAATTCTAAGTCTGATTCTGGGATCATATAAGAATCAAATTCAATAGAATCTCCGCTTTCATTAACATAATCGCTATATTCATAAGACCAATACCATTGATGACCTACTACTTTAATTGTGATTGTGGGTGATATAACTTCATCAAGTAGATAAAGTAATCTAAATGAAGGGAAAGCGATTGCGATTAAAATTAAAGCAGGAGAAATTGTCCAAATTAACTCAATCAGTGTTCCATGATTTAGGTATTTGTGCACAATAGGAGATTTTGCTGAATTATAGTCATAAATAATTGAACCTAAAACCCAAAATACTCCAACAGAGATTACTACTAAATAAAAAAAAATTGTGTTATGTAGTTCAATAATTCCTGTGAAACCTGGTGCAGCACTATCTTGGAATCCAATTTGCCAAGGTTGTGGTGCGTCATTAAATATAGTATTAAAAATAGAAATATTTTGTAACATTTTTTTTTATATTTAGATATACATTCGATCTTAGTTTACTTTTTCCTCTTTTTTCTTTCCCCACCCTCCCCACCCCAGCCCACCCCAGCCCACCCCAGCCCACCCCACCCTCCCGGTAAAACCGATAGCGTTGGGTAGGGTAGGGTAGGGTAGGGTAGGGTAGGGTAGGGTAGGCTAGGCTAGGGGAGTGTAGGTTAAGGTAGGCTAGGGGTGGGGTGGCTAGGGCTGCTGCTACACCCATGCCGATAGCTTGGCTGCAATAAGCAAGGGCTAAGCCTAGAAGATGCCAGGCTTGATCCCCCGCTCCTATGCGAAGACGCGCGAGTAGCAACAGCTACGCGAAGGGAAGGAGGTGGGTAGGGCCGGCGAGGCTGGCGAAAGGTAGGACCGAGCGAAGCAACTAAGCTGAAAGGTAGAGAGCTAATACCCTGTGGTATTTTTATCACAAACTTCGTTATTTAGTTTATAATTTTACGGGTAACCTAAGATTCATCTTAACCAATTCTCTTTTTTTAACTTAAATTATTAAATTTTTACCGCCGGAGTTTGCGGAGCCGTATGGAGCAGGGGGAAAGATGAAGGACTGCCTGCCAGCCTGCCTGCCTGCCTGCCTGCCTGCCTCTCGGCGCGGCGCGGCGCGGCGCGGGGCGGCGCGGGGCGGCGCGGCGCGGCGCGGCGCAGGACTGCTATAATTGGGAGCCGCTACGCACATGTGTGTACTTTATCTAACTATCCCTTGCGCAGACTTCGCTAATTTAATTAACGCAACCGCAACCGATACGCGATGAAGGAACTGCTTAGCCATTAACACGACAAAGCCAAAGGGAGACTTTTAGGGTAACCGTCCATTCGCGGAGTGGGACTCTTAAATAGTGGTACCCTACCCTAGCTACAGTTACAGCCCTGCCTCTTGCTCAGCTGTCGTATCACCTTCCACCTTGTTTTCACCCACAGCCTTCGCTGGGGAGCGTAGCGACACCCACCCAAAGGGAGAAAAGAAGCAGCTCCAACCCCTTAAGAGTCCTTGGATTCGCTCTCGCCTCGCCATGGCGGGGCGGTAGCAGAGGCGAGCGAAGCAGCGCCCTCCCTAGCCTCCATACCCCCAGCCTCCCTCTCTACCCAGCCCTAGCCACCCAAAGGGTGGGTGCTGGGCCTTCGGCCAGGCTTTGCCCAGCCAAATGCTACAAGAGTGGAGAGCGAGGCGAAAGCTGCGCAAGAGAGCAAGCTTTGCCAGTCCAGAGGCTCAGCTAGGGCATGGGTGGTGGCGGGGGAGCTAATGTTACGTAAGGGCTGCAAGAGCGTCAGCCCGCACCCTCTAGGCTTATCTCTAGCGTGTGTAGGGCTGGGAGGGGGGAGCAAAAGGTAGTGGGGTTTATTGTATTATATTACTTCTACGTAGCACTCCTTTTTAGGTTAACGCTTTTATTTTTCTCCCTTGCTGCCGCCCTGACGATAGCTAGGGTGAAACCCAGCAAAGCATAAGCTAGCCATATTTATATATAAAAAAAAGTTATCAATAAGATCTCTTTTAAAGAGACAAAAACAAATAAAAATATTTAATTTTAGGGCTCTGGACTCTACCCTTTTTCCAGCCTCCCCACCACGCTTTGCGAGAGCCACCCCACCCTCTTGTAGCCTTGCCTGCCTGCCAGCCGGTCGGCGCGGCGCGGCGCGGCGCGGCGTAGCGGTGGGTAGGCTACAAGAGGGGTGGCTAGGGGGTGGGGTGGCTAGGGCTAGCTAGGGGTGGACAGGGCTGGGGCGGGTAGAGGCGCAGCCGCCGCAGCAGCTGCTTTGGTCTAGTAATAGTTACTGCTTTCTCCCCTATAAATTATAAACAAGTCTTTACACTAAGGTAAAAACAAAAAAATATACTACTAACCCTAGACTGGATTGACCAAGACAGTGAATATAATATATTCTTATATTTATAGCCCTAGTACAAAATAGGGTTTAAAAAAATTATTTATTGAAAGAATATTAATAGATTAAAGACCAATAACTCTGACAAAGCAATAAGTAGTAGAATTAAATATCTTTTGAAATAATGCTGCTGTAGTATCCGTCTAAAACGTATAAACTGTGTTAATCGGGGGTATTTTAACTCTAAATCTAAATGTGCAATTAAAAAGCTCCCATAAAATATAATGGCAATATTAAACACTGAGACTAATAAAATCAAAGCTAACAAGATGTTAAGTAAGGCAAATCCTTGTTCTAACGGCACAGTAGAAAGATAACCTTGAAGATTAGTAAGATATTGGGAAATTAGTTGAGGCATTATTTAAATGATTATTTTAGGTTCCTATTAGGAACTATCTCTGCTTAATGAGGCAAACCTTTGATAATTATATAATAATAATTATTGATCTAATGAGATAATTAGGACATCTTTTCTTTTTATATTTAATATTATTAACACGGCAAAGCCAGAAAGAGAATAAATACACAGATTATATAAGACCATCTTTGTATAGTATTTCACCCTTATACTTAATGACTTTCTTTTAAAATTTTTTAATAAAATAGCTGCTACCTTCCAGCCCCCCTTTCACTATACTCCCTGCACTCCTTACTGCGCTTCGGGGTTAACGCTATTGCTTTGCCCTAAGCGAAGCCCTCCATCGCTTTGCTAGCCTACCCACCCCTACGCCTACCCTTTGGTAGGCTAGTGGTGGGTAGGCTAGTGGTGGGTAGGCTAGGGCTGGGCAGGGGGTGGGGGGGCTAGGCAAGGGCTGGGGAGGCTAGAGGCAGTTCGGCGGTAAGTGGGAAAGCTGCGCACTGCTACCGCCGTGCCGAGAGCTAAGAGGCGGTGCCTGACCAGACCTGGCCAGGCTAGGCCTGCTGCTACCGCGTCTAGCGCCGCATGACAATAGGCCTAGGGAAAGATGGGTAGCAGCTAGGTAATTTATAGCGAATATCTGGCGGGGTACCCGGCATAGCGTCTAAGGTCGTATCGCTCAATTGGTAAGTGGAGCCGCGTATCTACCCCCCCCCCCGCCCCCCCCCACCGCTAGCTCCCGCCTACCCTAGCCTACCCTTTGGGGGGCTGGGGAGGGGGGGGCTGGGGAGGCTGCAGCCAGGCCAGGCTTTGCCAGGCCCAGCCTCCCTCCCGGTAAAACCGATAGCTGTGGGGTGGCTATAAGAGGGCAAAGCCTCGCCTCGCCATGGCAGGGTGCGAGGGAGAAAAAGGGGTTTAAAAAATTAGTTTTATTGCTGCAGCCGCAGCGGGCAGTAGGTCCATGTAAGCCTCTCTCTAGCCACCTAATATAAGTACGCTAAATTCACAAAATTAATGTAATTCAATAGCATCTTTAATATAAGAACATACTAGTATAGTTAACACATAACTTTGAATAAATGAAACTGCTATTTCTAAAACCATTATTGCTAAGAATAAAACGAATGGAATTAAAGTAACTACAAACATAATAATACCTGCAGAGAACATTTGATATAAGAAAGTTGCTAATATTTTCATTAAAGTATGTCCAGCAACTACGTTAGCAAAAAGTCTGATACCTAAAGAAAAAGCTCTAGCTAAATAAGAAACCATTTCAATTAATACTAATAAAGGTACAAGAGCTAATGGTGTACCTGATGGCACAAAATATGAGAAAAAATGCAATTTATGTATACTTAAACCTAAAATTGTTACAGCTATAAGGATAGTAAAAGATAAACCGATAGATACCATTATTGAAGTAGTTATTGTGAATGAGTAAGGCACATTACCAAATAAATTTGCTATTAAAATAAAGCTAAATAAAGAATATATGAAAGGTAAGTATATTTCTTTCCCTAATTGTTCTCTAACCATTGAACTGATGCTTGCAAAAAGGCTTTCTAATGCTATAGACCATTTTGAAGGTACTAATTTATTTTTATTATTACCTAGATAATGTAGACTTACAATTAAGATTATAACTAAAATAGAATATAAAGCTAAATTAGTTAAAGTTAAATTTAAATACCCTAAAACAGGTGCATTTAAACCGATTAAACTAGTTACTTCAAATTGTTCTAATGGTGAATTGATAAATAATTCAGCCGCGGGCGCGAGATTTAAGTGAAATTGCATTTTTTTTATTTTTTTTTACTGTTTATTATGTACTTTATTATATTTTTAATTTGAATTATAACTCACTTATGCGGAGCCACCTAGAGCTAAACCGCCCATCCCCTCTTGACGAGAGAAGCAGCACTTGCGAAGCAGCACCACCTACTCTTTCCTTGTAAAGAAGCAGCTCCCGCCTACCCTAGCCTACCCACCGCAGCCCTACCCTACCCACCGCTATCGGTTTTACCGGGAGGGAGGCTGCTGCCTTGCAAGAGGGCATAGCCTCGCCCCTTGCTAGGGGAACCCTGGGCAAAGCCTGCAGCCGCCCCTTCCGCCTTCCCGGCAAAGCCGCGCCTGCCTAGCCGATAGGCAGGCGTAGGCAGAAGCAGCCGCCCAGCCATGGCGGGGCGCGAGCGCTAGAATCCAAGGCGAGGGCGAGCTGGCGGTGGATTGGGGAATAAGGGTAGCAACAAGTGGATGGCGGCTGTAAGGTGTGGCCAGAAGAGTGTGGGTTAGTTGTCGATTAGATTTACAATTTAAAATATATAGTCGCTAAAATACTCAATAATTATTGAATAGTATCTATTTGTACACTCTTTTATTGTTAAATAACACTTAAAATATGTATAAGTTATGCTGCTAAAAAACTTCTTTTTATATTTTTATTAGTCGAAATAAGTCCAATTGAAAACTTAGAAGCATTACTAGCCCTACCCTACCCACCCCTAGCCTACCCACCCCTAGCCTTTAGCTAGGGGTGGGTAGGGGGTGGGTAGGCGTCGGGGAGGCGAGGCAAAGCCTGCCTACGCCTGCCTACGCCTGCCTACGCCTGCCTACGCCTGCCTACGCCTGCCTACGCCTGCCTACGCCTGCCTACGCCGATAGGCAGGCTAGGCAGGCTAGGCAGGCTAGGCAGGCTAGGCAGGCTAGGCAGGCTAGGCAGGCTAGCTAGGGGTAGGTAGGCGAAGCAGCTTCCGTCCTACCGCCAAGGCGAGCAAAATAGACATAAATCCCCCTAATTTTTAAATCGGCGATCTGCTGGCAAAGCCTGCCGAGGTTATCGCCCATATTTTGCGGACGTGTACATACATAAATTATGACGGTAGAAAGCTAACCCACTATTTAAATTGCAAACCCCCAAATAAATAACATTTAGGAAAAAAGCTTAATCAAATAATAAAATTAACGCGCAATTTTACCAGAGATAAATCGCGTCCAGAAAAATAAAAATAAAAAGTTAAAATTAATGATTTAAGGGCGGCGAGAGATATAAAGATCCCAAATGCCTAGGATACCACACTCCCCTGCCCAGCCTTGCCCTGCCTTAAGTAGGGCAAGGCAGGGCAAGGCAAGGGCTAGCACTAACGTGTTGGCAAAGCCAGGAAGGGGGTTCATATCTATTTTTCTAGGCTTTGCCCAGGGTTCCCCTAGCCAAGGCTTGGCTGGTGTGGGCTGGTTGTTGGTAGGCTTGGCATGTGTGGGCTGGAGGTAGGTAGGGTAGGGCTAGGCTATGGGCCGCTACAGTCAAGAGGGCGAAGCGATAAGCGTAGCGACTATAATATCGGACGCCTAAGCTAGATCTTTAATGGCTTTTACCGGATTTGGATTTAACTTAGCTCAAATTTGTAAGAGTTTTAGAGAATTCATAATTTAAATTAAGTAACCTTAAAGAGTGAAACTCTTTATAATAAATATTTTTTAACTCTTCAAAAGGAAGTGAGTTTAAATTTTGTTCACTATAAGTTTCATTAAATTTAAATTCTGCAGCTAATATAACATTTAGTTCACCTTCTAGGTTCTGAGTACGATTTTTTAGAGACTCAATCTGTTTATCTTTTTTGATTTTTAATCTTGCATTTTTAAGTGAGCTTTTAACTTTTTCTAGACTAAGAACATTACCTTTATCTGTAGAAATAAGGTTATTTAATACTTTCTTTCTTTCTTCCAATTTTGTTAGTAAAGTGGGTATTTCCCTTAGAATTATTGCAATAATCCACTTTTGTTCTAAACTACCGCTTATCTTTAAAGGTACTTTAGTTTGCGCTCTGCTATAGATACTACTTAAATAGATATCGTTAGTACTATAACCTAATAAAAATAAGACGTTACATAAGAAAAATTGAACAGTAGATAATGTATGTCGACTACTGATACTCCCACCACTCACCTCAATACGAGATAATCTAAAAAATAATTGGACAGTAAACCAGTTTAAATCCTCAAAAATAAAAATTACATTATTAAGGATTTTACTATTATGTTTAAGATTCGGAGCTAGGCCACCTGTTAAAAGTTCAATTAAACCTGTAAACTCTGTTTGTTCTTGATCATCTCTAATCTTATCAGATATATCAAACAAATCATATATAGATACAGATACATCCATTAAATGTTCGGACTGGTGGTTTGTTTTAATACCAAACATTTTTTGTTTTACCACTCTGAGTACATAGAGATACTTTATATTTCCTAATTTTCCCCTGACTGAACCTAGTTTATCTGAATCCGTGTAAAAGACACTACCGACTAAATGGGACAACGCCTCTTGTGCTGAGTGAGCGACCTCTGGCCCCTTGCCAATTTCCACTTGCCCTGGGGCAGACGCTGCTGCTGCCGCCGTGTTGATAGAGGAGCTGCTTCGCAAGGGAGGGGAGGGCTGCAATGCTCCCTTGCTAAAGCTATCGGCATAGCCGGGAGAAGCATTAAAACTTCTAGCAAAAGTGACATATAAATATTTTTTTTTGTTTTCAGTGTTCATTTTTTTTTGTTTTGTTTTTACAGTTTAATTAGAAAAGAATAATGGTTAAAACTAAAACTTATTCTTTTTATAGCTTTAGAGTATTATTATAAAAATAACCCCTCTCTTAAGTGAGAAATTTAATTATAATGATAATTACAATAAAATAAATAATTAAATACCGCTGCGCTCGCATAGCGTGTGTTAAATTTAACACTTGAAAAAAAACCTCAAGATTAATCACCTTAACTATTATAATTAATATAAAATTTAGAAAATAAAATATTAAAACTTATAAAAAGAAATTTTAGTTAATAATGAATACACAAGCGCAGCGGTATTTTGATTTAACACATGCGACTCGACCCTAGCCAGCCCACCCTTTAGGGCGGCTAGGGGTGGGTAGACGGGAGGGAGGGGGGGGAGGCTGGTGGTGGCGTCGTGGTGCTGCTTCGCTAGGCAAAGCCTGGGCAAAGCCTAGGGGTGGGTAGGTACTGCTTCGCTAGGCAAAGCCTGGGCAAAGCCTAGGGGTAGGGTAGAGAGGTATGGACAGAGGGGTGAGGGAAAGGGAGGGAAGTGGTGCAAGGGGGTTAATACTCATTTTTAATATAAAAAATAGATTTTTAGTTAAAATGTGGATAATTATTAGATATAATATTATTTGTTTCTACTTCTACCGTATATCGCGTACTGCCTCTTTTCAAGGAAATAAGAAAGTAGGGCTACGCTGCGGCCACTTAAGAACCCCACCGCTTTCACCCCACCCCAGCCCTAGCCTACCCACCGCTAGCCTACCGCCCCGCCTTGCTGCTTTGCCTGCCTATCGCCGTAGGCGAGGCTGGCATAGCCTCCCCCGCCCCGCCATGGCGAGGCGAGCGAAGCAGCCGCCCCGCCATGCTGCTTTGCCTGCCTACGCCTGCCAACGCCTGCCAATCGGCGTTGGCAGGCTAGGCAGGCGTAGGCGAGGCGAGCGAAGCAGCCGTCAAGGCGAGGCGCGAGGGTGGGTAGGGTGGTAGCGGGGGGAGTGGGAGCTACTTCGCCGCCCCTCTTGCAAGGCAGCAGTCTCCCTCGCGCCCCGCCTCGCCTCGCCTCGCCCCTTGCGAAGCAGCCGCCCCGCCATGGCCAGGCGAGGCGCGGGGCGGCGCGGCTGGCCTTGCAAGGAGCCTATACACAGTAAATAGGCAATGGCGTGGAGTTTGTTTAATTATTATCCGGCCAAAGAACTATAACTAAAGCAGCTAAATATATTATAACTAATCTAATTTCACTAAATAATGAAGTATCTAGTAAAATAGGAGCAAATACAATGAATAATAATGACAGTAGACCAATAGTAATATATAACGAATAAGTTGTTACAACACCAGTATCTAATTTCCCTATGTTAACTCCTGTATTACTTAGCACCGTTGATAAACCGTAAGGTCCTACTAGTTCAATCACACCTCTATCTAAAACTTTAGAAATAGTATAACCCAGTTCCAGTCCCAATCCAATTATGTAATTGTTATAAATAACATCGAACAGATATTTACCATTTAAGAATGTATAAATTTTTCTACCCAAAGATGTTTCAGTTAAATCAATTAAAAAATAAGAACCTGAGGGAGAGAAATGATACAAGTAAACAGCTAATAAAGCACCCGTTAAACTGAATATAGCTGGAAGCAATTTAATAATAGGATCTAGTGAGAATTCCGCTTCTATTAAATTAATATTATTAGGTTGTATAAATAATGAGTTACCAAAAAAATCAGAACCTACACCTACAAAAAGATCAGAAGCAAAATATCCAAAGAATATGCTAAATAAAGCAAGTATAAACAATGGAATAATTACAGCTAAGTTAGATTCATGAGAATTTAAATAAGATGTTCTTGAACCATTAGGTACAGTCAAGAATACTAATGAAATCAATCTAAATGAATAAAATGCAGTTAAACCAGCAGTGATACTTCCTAAAATAAAGGCATATGTTCCACTAAAGCTATACTGTGCATAGGCTAATTCTATTATTAAATCTTTACTATAGAATCCAGTTAACCAAGGTGTAGCTAGTAATGATAATGTACCTACTAACATAGCAGTATAAGTAAATGGTAAGAAGTTTATTAAACCACCCATTTTTCTAACATCTTGTTGATCGGCAAAACTATGGATTACTGCACCTGCACCTAAGAATAATAAGGCCTTAAAAAAAGCATGATTAATAACGTGAAATATTGCTACATTATATTGGCTTAGACCTACGGCCATTACCATATAACCTAACTGGGAGATTGTAGAGAAAGCAATGATTCTTTTTAAATCATTTTGCACTAGACCACAAGTAGCTGCAAAGAAAGCTGTAGTGGCACCTACTAAAGTTATAACTAGTAGAGCTGTGCTACTATACTCTAAAATAGGAGAGGATCTCACTAGTAAATATAAACCTGCTGTTACTAGTGTTGCCGCATGAATTAAAGCAGATACAGGAGTTGGACCTTCCATACTTCCGGGTAACCAACTATGTAACGGTATTTGACTAGATTTTGCCATAGCACCTGTTAATAGTAATAGCCCTATTATTGTTATAGCTGTTTCGTTCATATAAGATGAAAGACTAAACACAGTTGCATAATCTATTGATCCAAATAAGGCAAAGATTGCAAAGAATCCTATACTTAGACCCATATCACCTACTCTATTCATTGTTAATGCCAGTATAGCTGCTTTATTTGCTTGTAATCGAGTGAACCAGAAGTTAATTAATAAATAAGACACTACTCCGATTCCTTCCCAACCTACAAACATAACAAAATAATTAGCACCCGATACTAATAATAACATAAAGAAAGTGAATAGGGAAAGATAGGAGAAAAATCTTTGATTGTGAGGATCTTCAGACATGTAATCTGTAGAAAAGATATGGATTAAGGAAGAAATGTAAAGAACTGGAATAAACATTGATACGGTTAATTGATCAAATAAAAATTCCCAAGAAATAGACATAAATTCTGAATCAACCCAATCCCCTAAGTGTACTGAGACCGGAGAAGCACAGATGGCTACCTCATAAAAGGCTAAACTAGCTAATAAAGAAGATAGAATTAGGCAAGTACAAGTTATTAAGTGTGCACCTGTGACACCTATTTTTCGCCCCAGTAAACCTGAAACAAGAGAACCTAAAAAAGGTAAAATTAAAATTGAAATATACATTATATTATGATGTTGTTCTTAATGAAATGTTTCCTCTTAATCTGTAAAAAGCTACAAGAATACTTAAACCTATTACGGATTCTGCACCTGCTATTGATATTATAAATATGCTAAATGTTTGTCCTATTCCATCATCGAAACTGAATGAGCTTATTAAAATTAATAATGTTACAGCTAATAGCATTATTTCTATGGCAATGATCATAAGGATAATATTTTTTCTATTTAAAATAAAACCTAGTATACCTATTAAAAATAAAATTAATGACAGATTCATAGTTTTGTATTTGTAATAATCCTTTGGGTACTTATAATAAAAGCTTTAATTAGAGTCTAGCATATATTTGGATTACATATACGCCATACCAACCACACTGGCCTGGCAAAGCCTGCCCAGCCGCGCCGCACAGCACCGCCCCGATAGGCGGGCAGGCTGGCAGGCAAGCAGGCAGGCAGGCAGGCACAGTAGACATACCTACCCCCACCCTATTGTAGCCACCCCTAGCCTTTGGCTGGGGAGGCTGGGCAAACCCTGGCCGCGACGCCCCGCGCCGACAGGCAGGCAGGCAGGCACAGCAGCACTGCCTTTTGGGAGGGGGAGAGCAGGCTTTGCCCAGGCTTTGCCTAGCCTTACGAAGGGTAGGCTAGGGCTGGCTAGGGAAGGTGGGGAGGGGCAAATAAAGCAAGGGAAACTGCTACCCAAAAAGAGAACTCTACCCCTTTTATCGCCTCGCCTGCCCTAGCTAGCGTTTCAGGCTTCGCCTGTAGGGATGGATAGGCGGGAAGGGAGAGGGCCGGTATAAACGGGATGGCTACAAGGGAGGGCAAGCTGCATCGCTCTCGGCTTTGCCGGGAAGCTGGAGGGGTGGAGTGCCTAAGCAAGGGGTGAGGTGTTGGCAAAGCCAGAGGGGTGGCTAGGGGTGGGTAGATCCAGGATAGGGAAGGGGTGGCAAAAATAGTGGGGGTTAATACTATTTTTAAAGTAATAAACTTTAGCTTTTGGCGGGAGTGCCGCAGCCTTGCCTTGATATTTTTCGATCCTACGGTGCAGGCTGCACTGGCGCTAGGGGAGCATAGCAAGGCCTGGATTGCGGCAAGGTAGAGAAGTTAGGATACGACTAAGCAGCTGCGCGGGTTGCGCCTACCGCTTCCTTCGGACTTTTCTGAAATTAGCCCTTCCACTTGTTTCTGCGGCTGCGCCAGCTACCCTGTTACCTACCTCTAGCTGCTGTGTTAACAGCCCTGCCCTACCCTAGTTAACCACCCTGCCCCGCCCCTTCCTAGGGGAACACTGGGCAAAGCCTGCAGCCGCCCCGCCATAGCGAGGCGAGGCGAAGGGAGGCGAGCAAAGCAGCCTCCCTCCTCTGCCTAGCCTTTGGCTGGGGCGGCGAAGCAGCAAGACGAAGAGAGGGCGAGGCGGTAGCGAGGGGCGGTTAGGTTAGGGCTAGCTAGGGGTGGCCTGGGGGCGGCGCTAGCAGCGCCAGATATTCCTCCCCGGCCAAATGCAGTGGGTGGCGATAAGCTGATAACAGGGACGGGACAGAGGCGAAGCATCGCACGGGAAACTTTGCAGTGGCGAAACCGCTAGTGGGGGTAGAGGGGCAGAGCTAATCAGAAAACAGGGGCAATTTTAATTTATTTAATCCCCTCCCTTATCTCCTTTACCTTCTCCACTATTGTTTATTTACTGGGGGAGCTCCATTGGTACTTGAGGAGGCAACAGGGCCTCCTGCGGGGGGGGCTGCTTGGGCAGCGGTGGGAGCAACAGGGCCAGCTGCGGGGGTATTTGCTTGGGGTGCGGTGGGAGCAACAGGGCCAGCTACTGGGTTAGCTACCTGTGGAGCTTGAGGAGCTACTGGGTTAGGTGCCTGTGGAGCTTGAGGAGCTACAGGGTTAGCTGCCAGTGGAGCTTGAGGAGCTACAGGGTTAGGTGCCTGTGGAGCTTGAGGAGCTACAGGGTTAGCAGCCTGTGGAGCTTGAGGAGCTAC
>MLYV02001116.1:0-50419 GCA_001913855.2 Hermanssonia centrifuga
GCAGATGCCAATTCAGACTTTAATGCTCTAATTGCTCAGCGCAATGCACGTCGTGTAAATACTAGTAATGCTACTAGCTCCGAAAGCAGCTAACTTGAATCTGTTGTACAATGATTTGATTGAATTCGTATTGATTAAAGATATTCTGCTCGAGATTTGAATATGCCTGAACCTGAAGAAGGGATTTGGACCAGGGTGGATCAGACGAGTGTGTGTAGATAACCAAATATAAGCTGCGGAATCTCTGATAATTGCGGGCAGAATGATCTATATTGTAAGGTTGAAGGTGTGGATATATGCACATATGAGACTGATCCGTAGCAAACATGCCGGTAAGAATGGACCTGTGGAGACAGTATGGTTGACATGGCCGATAGGTAACAGCCTGAGCGCTGTTATAATGTTCATAGTATCCTTACCAGAGCTGACCAGAGTGCTCGTCATGCCAGGTGAGTCTTGCCGCAATGTGCGATCTTATCTGAGGTGGTAAGCGCTGCTCAGGCTCGGACGGTTTTGCTGATGCCCGAGGCCCGGTATCAGCTTATGATACATATCATTCACTGTCATGATTTATTAAACCCGCTGTTTTGGCCATTCTATGGACACCTCGTGGATGTCAATCTACCCGGTGCATCTTTACTGATATCCCTCACTTAACCGATCACATAGACTTTCACTTCCCACCCAAGTTGCGTGGCTTTCATTATCTCCCTTAATCATCGGGATATTTTCCACTACCAAGTTGCCAAAATCTGCGAGAAAAATTGACATCAGAACGCTGCGTACGTTGTGACTCCATGTTCTGTCCATTAATATAATAACCGCTAAGCGATTACCTATAGTCAAATATAAAAATCCCCATATCAGACAGAAGCCGACTTGTTGGAATAAGTACCTATGTCGTACACGTCAATCTTCCAGTGCGAATTGCACCGCAGATTCCGATTTCAGTCTGGGTAGGGACGAGTGTTGATGATACTGGATGGTATGATGCATTCACACCCTGTCCAGTAGACAATGTTTCTTTCCGGCGTCCGTTTTCCCCATAGCCTCTTCAATAGTTCGCGGGACCTTTTGCCTCCTATAGCTGTCGGACTGTCCTGTGAAAATCAACGGCCGGAACAAGTGCTGACTTGCCAGTTTGGTCCGATGTTAACATTTCTGTCTTGTGCCCTGATTCTCGCTACTTCTATCTCTATCCACTGAATGAGCCATATCCACCAGGTACAATCCGCTGTTTGGTGTGTGCATCTGTCTTCACCTATGATGTGATAACAAATGTATCAAGATGCGCAAGAACGAATGTAACAAACATGCCCAAACCAGGGGGTGCGGTACCGGATCGCGAGCACAAGAGCTGCCCATTTCCTTTCACGGCTCTACTAAGAGATACTCTCGCACTTTTGCGGGAACATTTCAATGACGATCGCGTGAGCAGACTAAGTAGAAATCATCCGTCCTTGTCTCGGCGATGAGAACAAACCTTCAAGACGAAGAAACTACTTAAGCTTTGCTCAGGTATGTATTCTCACCCTATCCCTGTGAATCCACAGCTCTGCTCACAATGTCAGAAACAGATTCAGCTGAAATTATAGCTACTCAGGAAGCATCGTGGGTGACGTCTAAGTCCAATCGCACACATGCTGACTATTTTAGTCAGAAAAACGATCACTTATATTATCACCGCGTTGACATGTCAGTTTCTATTGTATATTTTTTACCGCATCGCTGAATATGTTTTCATGATAGCTTTGGTTGCCTACGATTATATAATTACAATTCCCCAAGAAATTACTACCGTATGGAAACGCAAATTTTCGATCGCAACATTGCTCTTCGTGGTGAATCGCTACTTGATGGTCCTCTCTATTTTGTTGTCATATGTCGTGAGTACACCCAAGGTACGCTCACTATTTTTGTTACTCTTCCAGCGGTAAAGATATCTGATATGTCAAATTATAGAAGTACGTACATGTGATAAGGAAGTCCCACGTAGTCATCTGACCGTGATTATCTTAGTTGCATATCAATACAGCGAGTCATTGAAGTCGTGGCTATGGCCCAAATCGTCGTCTTTGCATGTACGTGCACTATCCCTTCACTATGCCTCAATCTTAATCTTCATTCGACTTGACTTCGAAGTCTTTTCTGCGTTCCGCGTATATGCTCTGTGGAACCATAATCGTGTGTTATTCGCTCTCGTCCTGTCGCTCAGCTTCGTCCCGGTTGTCATAAATACGGTGATGCATGGCCATATTTTCAGCCCTTTGGAACATTCTTTCATAGTACGCTTATAGTAGCTCTTTTGTCACCGACAGCGATGCCTCCCCAGATGATCTTCTCTGCTTTGTTTCGCTGACTTTATCTCCTGATCTTGTTTATCGGTAGTATTTCACTGTTCATGTTCTGAAATGGCGTTTGCTAATCAATTTGTTGTCCTTAGATGTATGCGTTCACGTCTTTGGACTGTGTCTGGGTACTGATATTAGTTATTTTTAGTGACTCTAGCCAGTCGGGTTTCTGTTACCTCAGAAAATATAGTCGTAATGCTGGTCACCTGCATCAAAACAGTCAGGACGCAAAGAGAAGCAATACGGCTTAATATGAAGGCACCCATAATCACTCTGTTGCTTCGGGACGGTTCGTTTTCCTCTGATGATGGGCTGTGATCTACTCTAACTCATCGTCTCATTTCAGGAACCTTATATTTTTTGTAAGTGACCTACGACGTATTGTGCATTATAGTCTGGAGCTATCTTCAGGTTGATATTATTCCTGAACGTAGCAGAGATCATGGTAGAGACTGTGGTATGTAGCTGCTGCGATGAATATCAGCCCTTGGTACTCACGGCTCTCATAAAATGGGGCGAGTGCACTTCTCCCTGTTTCTGAATTCTTGTCCCTGTAAGTGCGCGAAACCATCCCGTGTTGTATCACTAAAACAGTTTCTGCAGCATGCCTCCCATCCTTATCTCCAGATTTCTGCTTAACCTTCGCCAAATTGATAACCGCGATGATGAAGAGACCGAAGTAACTCACGTCTCAACGCTCGGATTCTGCGCTTCTGTAAGCGTAGGGAATATGGGCGAGTCTCTAGACCACGGACCGGCAGAATACGACGACGCTAGTAGCGAGGACGTTTCCGATGTCCCGATAGATCACTTCGAGTCGGTTGATGCGGATAACGAAGTCCACAGCCTCAGTGAAACAACACCGAGTTAAACCGCCCAATCCCATGGTAAGTTTTGCGCCCTGGTAGTATTTCATCTTATCTAAGTGCTGCCGTCATACAGATTTGGGCTCGAAAATCTTATGCCAATCGGTAGGATTTCAAGAATCCGGCGATGTCTATGGAGATTTGATCGCAGTGCACTATGGACATTGTATGAGTTCAAACTATTGTGGTTGACCTGTAGCCAGCGAGGTACATTAAATAACGGCGAGCAAAAAAAGATAACCACACTCATTCCGGAAACTCAAACCCATCTCTCAAATAAGAGTCGGTATCATCTCATACTCCTCGCGTATGACACTACAAACACCGGCTATCCCCATGGTCTCACGGTCTAGAGCTTCTCCAACGTTTTCTGTCACTGTAACAATGCGAAAGCCTGGAGCCGAGAACCGCGAGAAATTCCTCTCACGGCTAGCCCCGTCTGTTTGTCGCAAATTCAAGAGAAATCGGGAGATAGAATAGAGGTCACTCTTGAATATAACGTCAGTTTGCGACAGGAATCATCTCAAGGATAAGATACTTATTACACGCCAATAAACAAAGACACTGAGCAGATAGCTCAGCTTGGTACATGTTCCTATGAGAGTGTGTTGTTTTTCAGTAAGCAATACAAACATACTATAGTCTCCGTCGTGGAGTGGTAGGTGGACAAGCTTGGGGGATCCTTACGCCGGCTCTGTGTGCATGCTCGTATGCTGGTCTTCAACTATGTTAGAATCAGCACCAAAATGTCTGCGGCGACCGCTGGCAAACAGGCTACTTGGCAGTACTTCAAACTTCAAGGTGTATAAAATGCATGCTTCAATTCGTCTGTTGCAACTGTAAGTTTCCACTTTGAGGACTCTTCGAAACATGACGCACATACCCAGCTCGCGGAATCGCTCGCTACAATCTCTAGATCTGTAGTGCTGAACGACATAATAGAGTTGTATCCGAGAGGTTCAGAGAGCTGGCTCTCCGCGTTCGGATATGAGATGAGACACCACCTGTTGCTCGACATGGAGCCCCAGCGCCAGGGCCATCTATTTGCGGGATTTACATCGTGTAACCGGAAGACCATGAGTAGCGAAAGACTTGTATGGACAGCGTTCGACTGAGCGCACCGCCGATGTTGAGATCATAGCGTCCGCGGGCTGTCCTGTGGCGCATCCACTCTAGATGTTATTCGCAATGTTGCGGCGGCCCGCTGAATTTGCATGTTTCATGCTCGGTTTCGCGCGCCTTTCCGCCTCAAAAGCGACGGGAATCCAGGTGATTGCCGGTGCTCGCCAGACACCAGCTGCCTCCTGCAGGGGGGAGCAGGGGGTGCAGTGCATAACGCAGATAATATTTATGCTTCAGACGATTCGTTGTGAGAATCAAAAGTGAGTACCTCCATCCGGCAAACACCGATGACATAATAAATAAATTCAAATTATCTCATCAACTCCCGGATCAAAAAAATCCGCTGAAGCTGACTCGGCTTGCCTCCTCCTCCTCCTCCTCCTCCTCGCTTCTCCCATGCTGTTACTATCTCATACACGCGCGATACTCCTCAAGTGTAAATGTTCTGGATGGATTCTCTCGTCGTGAAATATGTGCTCATTCCATCTCCGTTTGTAGCCCGAGGTCTCTACTTTTGACTGCGACGATACTTCTTTCCCACTACGGGCCGGCAGGTATACGAACATACTCCAGGCTAGAAAGAAAAAAGGTGGCCTGCTTTTGTCGGAAAGAGGCTACCAGGTCGTAATAACACCAGCTTCCAGGATTGGAACGATTCAATGTGCGCTGGGACCCATCGTCAAGGATTGTCCCAACTGACATGCAAACCACCAAATGATAAGATCCTCTCACGAGCGCGCACTCCGCATTACTGCGAGTGTCCCGAGGTATCAGCATCTCATGTCATACACTAGCATGATGGCTTAACCACTATGTTAGCCACTCTATGGGCTGGAATCAATCTATCCGGTGTATCTTTGCTGTATCGAATATGACAGTTCAAGGACTCCACTTCTTCCTTCGCAATAGACTCTCACTTTCCAGCAGCTAAAATAACTTCCCTTATCTCCTTGATTCACCGGGATATCTTCTCCTATCAATCTGCCAAAATCTGGTTGACATCAGCATGCTGCGTACGTTGTAATTCCATCATAATATATAACCAATCATAGCTCACAAGCCATTATCTATATTCACATACAAATATACATATATGTATTTCAAGGTGGAGTACGCGCAATTCCCATATCAGACAGAAGCTGACTTGTTGGAATGAATACCTATGTCGAGCACATCAATCTTTCAACACGACCCGCACTACAAACTCCGACTTCAGTCTGGGTCGGGACGGGTGCTAATGAACCCACATTTACGGAATGGTATGATTCATCCACTCCCTGTCTAGTAGAATATATTTCTTTTCAGTGTTCGCCGTTTACTCGAAATGGATGTTTAATCCCAAAGCCTTTTTCAACGGTCCGTGGGACCCATCGCTGTTGAGTTGACCTAGGAGAATTGACGATCGAAACAAGTGTTGACTTGCCAATGTGGTCCGATGTTGACTTTTCTGACTTGTGCCCTGATTCTCGCTACTTCTTTTCTACTGGCTGAATGAACTACCAGGTACAATCCGCTGTTCGGCGCATACATCTGTCTTCACGTATGATGTGATAACAACTGTATCAAGATGCGCAAGGACGAATGTAACAAAATATCCAAACCAGGGATCGCGAGCAAAAGAGCTGCGACTTAGATCTAGAAACACTCGAGCACCTGTACGGAACCTTTCGGTAACGATTGCGTGGAAAGACCAAGTAGCAATCGTCCGTTCTTCTCGCGGTGATGAGAACAAACCTTCAAGAAGGCACTACTTAAGCTTTGCTCAGGTATGTAATCTCGATCTATCCCTGTGAATACCCAGCTCTGCTCACAATGTCCGAAACAGATTCAGCTGAAATTATAGCTGCTCAGGAAGCATCGTGAGTGACGCATAACTCCAATCGCACACTCTGACCAGTTGTACTCAGAAAAACAATTACTTATATCATCACCGCGTTGACATGTCAGTTTCCATTTTGCATCTTGTCATCGCATCGCTGACTATGTTTGACTATATTTCCATGATAGCTTTGGTTGCCTACGATTATATAATAACAATTCCCCAAGAAATTACTGCCGTATGGAAACGCAAATTTTCGATCGCAACGTTGCTCTTCGTAATAAATCGCTACTTGATGGTTCTCTCCATTTTGTTGGCATATGTTGTGAGCACACCCAAGGTATGCTAGCTATTTTTCGTTGCTCTTCCAGTCGTAAAGATATCTGATATGTCAAATTATAGAAGTACGTACATGGGATAAGGACGTTCCATGTGGTCTGACAATGATTATTTCAGTTGCACATCAATACAACGAGCTAGTGAAGTCGTGTCTATGGCCCAACTGGTCGTCTTTGCCTGTAAGTATGTGCATTGTTCTTTGGCTGTATCTTGTTCTCAATTTTCATTCGGCTTGGCTTCGAAGTCTTTTCTGCTTTCCGCGTATATGCTCTGTGGAACCACAATCGTGTGCTATTCGCTCTCGTCCTGTCGCTCGGCTTAGTCCCGGTTGTTATAAATACGGTGATGCATGGCCATATTTTCAGGCCTTTGAAACATGCTAACTCTTTCATAGTACGCTTATAGTAGCTCTGTTGTCACCTATGGCGATGCCTCCCCAAATGAGATTCTCTGCTTTGTTTCACTGAATTTGCCTCCTCGTATGCTTTTTCGGTACTGTTCCCCTTTTCTGAAGATGATACCTGCTAATTAATTCATCGTTCTTAGATGTATGCGTTCGCATCTTTGGACTGTGTCCGGATATTGATACCAATTATTTGCAGTGGCTCTAGCCAGTCGGCTTTCCGTTACCGCGGCGGATATAGTCGTAATGCTGGTCACCTGCATCAAAACAGTTAGGGTACAAAGAGAAGCAATACGGCTTAATATGAAGGCACCCATAATCACTCTGTTGCTTCGGGACGGTTCGTTTACCTCTTATGCTGGACTGTGATCTACTCTAACTTATCGTCTCATTTCAGGAACCTTATATTTTCTGTACGTGACCTACGACGTATTGTGCGTTATGATCTGGAGCTATCTTCAGGTTGATATTATTCATGAACGTGGCGGAGATCATGGTAGAGACCGTGGTATGTAACTGTTGCGATGAATATCAGCCCTTGATACTCACGGCTCTCATAGAATGGGGCGAGCGCACTTTCTCCCGTTTCTGAATTCTTAGCCCTGTGAGTGCACAAGATCATCCCTTATTGGATCACTAAAACAATTTTTGCAGCATACCTCCCATCCTTATCTCCAGATTTCTGCTCAACCTTCGACAAATCGATAATGACGATGACGAAGAGGCCGAAGTAACTCACGTCTCAACGCTCGGATTCCGCGCTTCTGTAAGCGTAGGGAATATGGGCGAATCTCTAGACCACGGACCGGCAGAATACGACGACGCCGGGGGCGAGCCTGAGGACTCTTTCGACGACCCGATAGATCACTCGGTTGACGCGGATAACGAAGTCTACAGCCTCAGTGAAATAACACCAAGATAAGACGCCCAATCACATGGTAAGCCCCGCGCCCATGTAGTGTTTCATCCTCGTCAAGTGCTCCCGTCATGCAGATTCGGGGTCGAAAATCTTATGCCGATCCCTAGGATGCACACTTCAAGAACCCGGCGATATGTATGAAGAGCTGACCGCAGTCACACTTGATGTCCAGTTATCAATCGTAATGGACGACTTGTATGAGCCGTAGTTATCGTGGTCGACTTGTAGCGGCGTCCGTGAGAACCCGTTTTTACCCTGGACCTGCCAGTGTCGGATTGAGCGCGTTTCATCGTAGGGCAGCCGCGTTCCACTGGCTTGCCAGTGTAGGAAACTTGAGGAAACTGCAGATGGTTTCCGGGAACATCGGATCTGCTAGTCCAGTTGGGTGGGATCTACATCTAAGGACTAAACACGACCAAGCCTTTTGATGATCAAATGTTAGCTAACGCGCTGGAAGATAAATGTGCCTAGGACCGCCATCGCTTATTACTGACTCTATAAAAGCTACTAATGTCTGCACAGCAGCATCGATCTTGTCATGTCGTCAAATACTACCGCCATAGACCAGGAGGCAATTGCAGGTCTGCAGGAAAAGTATGTACACATATCCAGGTTCCATATAGTTTGCAGTCGCTGATCACCTATAAAAACTAGTGTTACGATAAATTATATATATGCTGTGTTAGCTGGTACGTCATGTCCTCTTATTCAAACTGACTTGACTCATATAATAGCGTAGCTCTCGTCGCGTACGAGTTTCTCATTACTATAAATCAGGAAATCTCCATGGCGTGGCAGAGGAAGCCCACTGGTGCAACATGGCTGTTTATGATTAACCGCTATCTAATGCTTGTCACGGGTGTTCTCGGTGGGCCCTTTCCAGGATTAGAGGTATGTTGGTTTCGACTCTGTTCAGATTATGGATATTGACTTTACTATAATAATGTCACAGAGGTAAGGCTACCTTGGATGTCCTCTCACCATCAACACGGTGCAGTCGTTGATACCTCCAACAGCTGTGCAGGCGTGTTTGTGGTGGCTGCCCTCATGTTCTCTCAGTTCATTGTCTTTGCCAGTAAGCAGAATCTTTTCTCTTATTTATAGCGAAATGTAACCTGGTCACTCATTTAGTGTTCTCGGCCCTGCGAATATACGCCGTCTGGGATCGCAGCCTACCATTGTTTGTGGTGGTATTTGCGCTGAATCTTGTACCTCTAGCAACCAATTTGGTAAGCCGTAGCTCTCCGCCAGTGTCAAATCAGAACTTAAAGGATGTCGTACTTATATATAGTATACTGCGATCATCACATCATACGAAAATGTTAACTATCCACTTCTTGGTACAATCTGCGGTGGATCAACCAATCTGTCGTGGGGTGTTTTCTTTGGGTATGTCCGTTTGAGTCATTCAATTATCAGAGAACAGTACGAATCTTAAAGTCTTGTAGGAGTAGGTACTTCAGATACTAGCCTTGTCCTCCTAGACTCATAGTTTTGTTTTCAGCTGCTCTCGGTACCCGTCTCGCCCTCATTGTTGCCGATCTTTTGGTGGTAGTTTTGACTTGGGTGAAAACATGGGAGACAAGGCGGCTTGCATCCGAAGCTGGCATACAAGTCCCGCTCATTACATTGCTTCTGCGCGACGGTAAGTGTGTTTAGATACCTCAATCTGCCCATCTAACTCGCATATCTAGGGACCGTGTACTTCATGTAATTTATTGCATATGCTGCACTCGCACTTCTAGCTGACAGCTTCCTCAGTGCACTACTCGCAATGAATGTTGGTCAAATAGTAATAGAGAATGTCGTCAGTATATCCCGTTCTTATGCCAAGAGGCTGATAGTATGAGCCAATGCTGACGAAATTTTACTAGCACGTATCTCTATTTGAATGGATCGGAAGCACTTCCATCTTTATTAATATGTAAGTAGGAGTCTCAATGTTTGCGTTTCGCAGTTTTAAGACACTGATTGTTTTCTTTTTACCAAAGCTTTCCTCCAATCCTGATATCACGGTTCCTGTACAACTTGAGACAGGCCTCCGATTATAACCGCGAAATAGAATCGGGTACTTTCTCCATACCAGGATTTCGTACACCGTCAAATTTTATCGGCAACCTGGGAGAACCGCTTCGTTGCGGCCCAGATCTTGGGACCCCACTAGAAAGCTTAGAAGAACCCTCAGATATAAATATGGATACATCTTCCGATGAAATACCACCCGCTAGGCACCAAACCTATTGAGTGGAGGCTACGGTACGTTCATGAATGCAATAAAAGGTTACGCCAAATGCTTAACTGGGTCATCCTCAGTTGATAGAACGTACGACTGTATAACATTACAGCCTAGATATTCGGCGTTCATGCAGGAAAACTATGGTCCAAAATTCTTGATCGACGATTTCAGAACATTCCGGAGATTGTATAGTCATCCTAATTACAATATGTTGATTAACGTACTCAGAGTTATACATTCATTCTTAGAATATGATAATACGAATGACTGAGTCTGTCAGTACACATCGGGAATCAGCCCTCTCAATGGGTGAAGCAAGAGTAGTACTGGTGGTAATCTGGAAAACGATTTCCAGAGATCGTCCGGGCCGGTCTAAGTCTCGCCGTTGCGTGGTGCCAAAGAAGGTTACAGGAACTCTTCTAGTACGAATGTTGAAATCTCGTATGTAGTAGGTAGTGGGTCTGTGCCAGATGCAAAATTCATATGTTTAAGTGTCTTACACATTTTTATAATTCATCAACACAGCCACTTAACAAGAGTTTATATTTCTTACTGTAAACAATTAAGAGAACTATCACGTGGATCCCGCCTTTGCCTTTTCGAGCTTCCCGCCTCTTGCCTGCTGTCATCGTTCATGTCCTCCCGCCCATCGTTTCAGGCACCAATGAACAACTCTAATCTCTCTCAAATTCACGAATATCTAGCTTCGCCTTGTTAACTTTACACCTATGGACCTACAGAACTCTAAGTCGAGCAACGCATCCGCGATCACAGTTCAGGCTGCGGCGGGCGTGCCAGTCGACGGGAATACACTGGACTTTGAAGCTCTCTCTCTTTCAACGACATTCTCCGGGATAAACTCAGATGTTAGCCAGGCGGTAACCCCCAACTCTCATAACTTCCCATTGCCACCAGCTATTGAAACCACCAGGCCGCGTTCAGCAACAGCGGCCCAAGGTAGAGCGACCGTTCACCCGGAGTTGCCAGATGCAAGAGCTGCACACTTCCGGGCTCGAGCAAGTGACGCTACGATGGCATTCAATAAGTTCATATTGTATGAGAACAAGTTGCGATTCTATATCGTCGCCTCCAATACGTCGGAATCGAGACACAAGATTGTCAAGATCGACAGGACGAGTCAGGACGAGTTGGACGTGGTAGAGGACGATGCCACATACAGCGGGAAGCAGATGAGTGCGATGTTGAAAATGCTTGAGGACGGGAATAAGGGATGCGGAGGGCTAGGGAAAGCGAGGATGTTCTTTGGGATTGCTGGTGCGTGACAGCCTTTTCAACTAACACTCTTGCTGACAAGTTGATCTACCAGGGTTCATACGATTCACTGCCGGATGGTACATGATAGTAATCACGAAACGATCCATCGTAGCTTTACTCGGCGGTCACTACATCTATCACTGCGAAGAAACCGAGATTCTCCCTGTCTCTTCAACGCACAGGATTGAGAAACCCACAGATGAACAGCGGCTGATGAATATCTTCAAGCAGGTTGATTTATCCAAGAATTTCTACTTTAGGTACGCAGAACCTTCTCAAGGTGGCTTCCAAAAGCTCAAGCGGACATGACACAGCTATACATACGACCTCACGTCGTCCTTGCAGCACAACCTAACGCGACCGATGGCGTTCAGTCGGATGTTCAGCGACCGCTTTGCGTGGAACCACAACATGATGACTCGTGCATTCGAGCACAGAGAATCCTCGCCTGTCAAATCGCAGTGGTTGCTTCCGTTAGTTCACGGACATGTCGACCAAGCTAGTGAGCTTCCTACCCACTAACAGAAGCTCACGCTCATTATCCGCAGAGCTCACGGTCCTTGGTCGAGTCATCTTTATCACCATCATCGCACGGCGATCTCGCCATCACGCCGGCGCTAGATATCTGAAACGAGGTGTAAACGACGAGGGCAACGTCGCTAACGAAGTAGAGACAGAGCAAATCGTCTCAGAGACCCTTACGACCTCGTTCTATTATCCTGCATCGCCCGCGTCCAATCCAGGCGGGAAGCCTCGACGTCCGTCTCCGAACTATACTAGCTATGTTCAGGTAGCCCTTAGCAGACTTTTTCTTCTTGTTACAGATGTTTGACTAAGCATCACAGTATCGTGGTAGCATACCAATTTATTGGACGCAAGAAACAACGAGCATGGTGCCACGCCCTCCTATCGAAAGTATGTGTCTTCTGTGATATTAATGAAACTTAAACAGCTGACATCGTAGCAGTTAGCGTCATGGACCCGTTCTACACCGCAGCGTCACGGCACTTCGACGATCTGCTCTCCCGTTACGGCGGGCCCCTAATGATCCTCAACCTGATCAAGAAACGCGAGCCACAGCCGCGGGAGTCAAAGCTCCTCGAAGAGTACACTACCTGCGTGAAGTATTTGAACCAGTTCCTGCCACCGAACCGAAAGATGGAGTACCGTGCGTGGGACATGAGCAGAGCGTATAAGGAGAAAACGCAGGACGTGATCGGGTATCTGGAAGATATCGCTGAGGAGAGCATTCAGATGACAGGTTTCTTCCATTCAGGCCCTGAACCGTATGCACACTGGTTGAAGAGTGAGGCTGACGCATGGTATGATTTCCGTTTCCGTTTCTGCCCAGAGAACGCCAACTGATGTTATATATTCTTCAGGAATGCAGGCACAGGTGAGGCAGTACCTGTGCCATGGAGGGACACGATGTACCTGCAGAACGGGATTTGCCGTACGAATTGCGTCGATTGCCTAGACCGGACGAACGCCGCGCAATTCGTGTTCGGAAAACGCGCGTTGGGGCACCAGCTGTATGCCCTCGGCGTGGTAGACACCCCCAACTTGGCTTTTGACTCTGATGCTGTAAATATGCTCACGGAGATGTATCACGATCACGGCGACAGTACGAATTCCTCGATGTATTTGGGTTTAATGCTGATGCACATACGCAGCGTTGGCTATGCAATACACAGGCAGTGCGCTTGTAAACCGTGTAGAGACGTACCGCCGCATGCCTCATTGGAACAGTCACTCCCGAGATATCATCGAAAACTTTCGTCGGTTTTATACAAATTCACTTTTGGGTTTGTGCTCTGTTCATTAAGCCTTTAGTGAGCTATACTCACTACCAGCCCTATTTGTAGATGCAGACAAGCAAGCCGCTATAAATCTCTTCCTTGGCATTCAGAATGATCGTGCGATTACTCAACCTGTTCAGCGGGGCGGCTATCGAGACTGGTATCAGGCGCAAAACCTCCAGCCTGCGTACGAACTGGAAGAGTGCGAACGTGGGATTCAAGAGTTCGTTTCCGATCGCGGGGATTTCTGGATAGAATATTATAGACCGCTGCTGTTCACATCCTTGGGAAAGCATTTTGTCTACTCCATGAACAGCACGCTGAAATTGCCAGGGTAAGCAGCAATAAGATGAAGCCTAGGTGCATGGCTGACCAGCATTTGCCATTTATAGAAAGTCAGCCAGGGACATCAACAACAGCCCTTTCATGCCGCGCTATATTGTTCCTTTGCATCCTCCCAGGTATAACATTCATGCGATACGGATATACCTTATTAAGTTTGCTCATTGTGGAATATAGGCTAATGGACGGTGTCCGCCGTTGGATCCGCGCAGGCTCACCATCCAAGAGAAATAGTGTTCGTGCTGAGTCGCGTCACGAAGCCGGGCTCAAGTCCTCCAAATCGGACCAACGACCGGACAAAACCTCCACGGAATACATCGCCTCTGCCCTCCTAGACCCAGTTGTTCCCCTAGAAGAAGAGCACGAGTACAAGGACTACATCGATCAATGTCAGGACATGCTGAACGCCCCGCCGGATTACGCCGAACGCAAGGACCAGAAGGTTTACATAAATGCCGTGGCATTGTCGGCATTGGACGATGATGATCCGTGGGCAGTGCCAGACAAAGAGCTCGAGTTGTTCGGCGTGTACATGAAGAAGGGGAGTCCGTACACAGCGGAGTCTGCTGGAAGCAGAGAAAACTTGCCCGTAACCTTCAATTATGAGAAATGGATCACCTGCTTCTCGTAAACACCCGGTTATACCTTACTGGGTAGGATGTCAAACATGTACATTATGGTTTGGGGGCTACCATATCCAATCAAGCGAAAGCACGGCATCCCCGAATTGTCGTTAGGAAGTCATTTTTACGGAGTCTGCAAACGTGGATCTACTAAATTACATACTAGAAGGCTGGTATTCGCCAAGATTCGATGTGAGCCTAGTGTGCCCCAATCAAAAAGAGCTGCCATACAAGCTGTGGGACCCTGAAGTAAACGCTCACTGGGACGAGTATAAACAACAGCCTGCAGGACTGCCATCGGTACTTCCACAACGTACTCAGCCATCATGGCAATCGAAACCAATGATGAAATTACCATAGCGTGAGTCCTTCCACTCCGGCCCTCGTCCATGCCTATTAACTCATGTATCCTGGGCGACATAGTGTTATGGGTGCAACTGGCACGGGGAAATCTACTGTCAGTAACTTCATGTTAAATGTATACTGGACGTAGAACAGACTGAAATGCCTGAAATGCACGTCCAGTTTGTGAACCTAGTCAGCGGTTCCCATCTGCAAGTTGGAGAGGGCCTCCTTTCATGTACACCGAGTGTACAAACGTCGCAAACCTTCGCCTTGTTTGGGAGACGCATTATGCTCATCGACACCCCTGGATTCGATGACACCACGAAGAGCGACACCGAGGTTCTGAAGATGATCGCCTCTTCCCTAGCAGACGCGTGAGTCTCAAGTGACCACATGGATCGTCACGATGATGGACAAAAGGAACTTACTGAACTCCGATCAGATACCGCGGTAGCAAGAAACTGAGCGGTGTGATTTACATGCACCGGATTTCTGATTTCAAAATGGGGGGCATTTCCAGGCGGAATTTTGGCATGTTCAGATCACTTTGCGGCGACTCGAATCTGCAGAACGTTCTCATTGTGACAAACATGTGGGGAGAAGTCAGCGAAGAACGAGGGAGCGCGCGGGAGAATGAGCTCGCAAACGATAACCAGCTGTTCAAGCCTGTGCTCGACAAAGGTGCACGCATGGTTCGTCACTACGACACATTCCAGTCCGGTCAAGAAATCCTACGTCGGTTGGTCGATAATCACCCACTCCCCCTGCAAATTCAGCATGAGATCGTAGATGAGCATAAGGAGATACCGCAGACTGTAGCTGGTGCAGAGCTAGAGTCTAAAGCGATGGAAGAGGCAAAGCGGCAACAAGAAGAAGAGATGAGAAAACATAGGGAGGCTATGGAAGCAGCCATGCGTGCGCAAGCCGAGCAGAAAGCTAGGGAGGTGGAGCAGGCCCGAATAGCGAAAGTGGCTGCCGAGGCTCGCGCTAGAGAGGAGTACCAGAGGCAAGTAGCTCAGCAGGCGGAAGCCCAACGACAAGAGCAGGCACGATTGCAACAGATACAAAGGGATTTGGAGGCCCAAGCTGCTGCTAGGAGGGCGGAGGAGGAGCGCATCCAGAGAATGCGGGAGGAAGAGAACAGACGTGCCCGGGAGGCGGAGGAAGCGAGAGCAAGACACAGGGCACAGGTAGAGCGCTTGAATCGCAGGAGGCGCAAGAACGATTGTATTATTTGCTGATTTCTTTACTGTATAATACTAATCTGGCCATTGTCGTTTAGAAATCGTTCCTCAGAAGTGTCTTTTTTGATCCAGGCACTGATTAGCTCGAGGTTCCAGATGGCTGTAGATTAGCTAACTCATCGATACGGCAAAATATGCACACCCTCACCTCGTGTGTATGAGTGCTAGCAGAGTTTATGAACGCTGACACGCTATTTTTCCAGACGGTTTCCGGGTACAAGAGATCCCAAGACCGAGTCACAGGCGAAGATGTTCAAGACGGACGGCTGTAACATACTGTAAGCGGGTTTACAACCCAAGAAACGATGAGTCAACTCACCGTTAAGCCGGTAGAATTCAGCTAGCCTGGACACCTTATGGACTTTCGACTACTTTCGACCTTCTGATCTCTGATAAATGCGAGTACAAAGAGGTGGCGTTTTCGGGAACACGATCGAAAGTTCAAGCGGACTTCCTTGTTCTGAGATTGCCCGGGCTAGTACGGCTAAGTGGTGTGCCCTCACCCGCCTAGTAGCTTCTACTAATACGTAGCAGGATGGTCAATAGTATCGCGCATGATAACTGCGCATCCGATAACCGTGAACACGGAAAATCCTATGATGACTGCTTGGGGATGAGAAATCTGATTCAGAGTGTTTAGCGGGCGTACTGACCTGACTCGTGCCAAGTTATCAATGCGCTGGAACACACCTGACGTTTATGGGACGTAGGAGATGCGCTGGCAGCGATATCTTCGTAGAACCTGTATCATTGCTTTCTCAATCGTAGGGCCGTAGTCAGAATAAATATTAAATATCAAGTGACGAGTGTTAATCATGAAATGATCGCCAGAGTCGATAGCACGGCCTAGCACGGCTTTTGCTTCCGAGAGAAGCTTCGGCCACGTTGCCTCATGATGCGCCCGATTTGTAAGCAAGATACATTTATGCGGTGCGGCGCATCCTCGAAATCATAATTTCGAGGTGAAGCGATCCTGCACGGGATCCGAAAATAAAATAAATAAAATAAAAGGTGGAGGTAAATATCGTCCTGATAAAACGATTTAATTCCAAGCGATCCAGTCCTCATATGGCAATTGTAGTCGTTCATAGTCACTTGCCTCATTTCGATTGCAGTATATCTCTCGCTATAGTTCTGTAGTCCCTTCAATAGCGCAGAATATTACCCGGAGAGCCACCTCATTATTCAAAATATTACTTATGCCAGAAATACTCACGTCGCTGAATAGCAATCTGAGACTGATACATCTTGCACTGCATCGAAAGCCATAATGCTTGCTCCTCACTTGGCCCGTCGTCTGCCCTGGCTCCTCATATCAAGCATTGATTGCCTGTCATCATGCCGTTCTTCACATGGACTGGACACAGCTAGAGCCTGCTAGCCCACCGGTTCGCCTTGTCTGCGCCCCGAGACCTGTCTGTATGTCAAAGCATCAGCTCGGTTAGAAAACACGAAGATTAGTAGTAAAACGCTCAATTACCTACCAACCGGATCTATGTTGACTATCCAAGACCTCTAGACGCCACACTAAGTTTGAGTATGACAGAGAGTTGACCCACAATATACCTATCTCCGGCGTGCCAACCACTTTTGATGGGCTACGTCTGAATCCTACGCAACCAACTCGAACATGAGAGCCGTTCTACTGGAATCCGCCGCTTCCGCCGGTTTGGCGAGGATCATAAAAACGCGTGGTATTATGATACAGAATTCTCCTTGAACATCCTGAGCAGACGTGAGAGAAGAAGCCAAGCCGTAGTGTACTCGGAAAAGGTCATGTCGTGGCGCTGACCGAACCTCTCGCGGCTTTCGGAGGGCGCCTATTGGTTTGTGACATTCAACCATCTCACCTGCTGACATCAACTTCAAACATGTAAACGACCCACCTAGTGGTTTCAAAGCCGACGCACGCTCTTATGCTCAGTGTAGAGTTCAACTAGACTTTCTTGGGACAACTGTCGATAGGAATATGCGGGACCATAAAGTTGAACAGAGTCCCTCGGGCTTCCGGGGTCTAATTTGGCGGATAACGATTTTTCAAGGCTTCTACTCCAAGTCTCTCGCAGGTAGACACTGAGGAATGGCCTCAGTCCATCGGTGCGGGAAGACTTGACCCAAATCAGTTTTGGTTCGAACGCCATGTCAACACTTAGGACCGCATCATGTCTTTTTCTCCGCTACACTAACTGTTACGTACCGATTTACTAGTACAGGACACAGGATGTGGTGCTTTTTTTTTTTTTACCTCTGGCGCAGCTAAATCTTCATTCTTATTATGTCTCAAGGAGTCAAACATCGCTGACCGAAGACTAGAGCAAGGTTATGTCATATAAACTTACATTCGCCGAGCCGGAAGCACTAATAATGCATGTCAGGTACATCTGGGTAGATACTAGCATCCCGATGCTATCCCGATGCTACGCAAAATATGCTGTCATGAACTCAAGAGTAATCATACCCACTAAGGTGTTATTTTGCGTTTTGAACCACCGTTTAGAGAAGGGATCGTCGTGGTACGTCGATATCTGTACGGTTTTATCAATAGTAGTTCTAAATGTCGCTCAACGGTTCGCTCCTGAAAGTTTGCCATGAACGTTTGCCAAGCCAATCCGTCAGCCAGGTCATTTCCTCATTTATGAGAATCACCCGTGATTGTGAGGTGGTCAGTATACACCTCCGACAAACGGGTGCTCCTGCGGTGACACCGTTATCGGCACTCTCGTATGCTACCACCGGTGATATTTACTTGCTGTGATACTAACCCTGTTTTCTATTTTGATAGAATTCTGAAGATGACTCCATCGGAACCAGAAGTCTCGGTTTGCGCAGCGTCATCCTCTACACTAGTAGGTCTCAAAGACAACGCAACGTGATCAATCATAATATCAAGTTCGAGTAGGTTTCACGACTAAACAACCTGATAATCACTGCCACTGACATTCGCATTCCGTTGGTCATGGAAAGGGTCCACATGACCCTATCTGCATGCACTTAGTGCAAGTTTAGTGTCTAGTAAAATGCACGAAGTAAGCAACTGTGGCGGGCTCTGATTTCCGGAAAGCCTCGGTGGTTTGTAACCTACGCTTGAGCGTGTACCAGGCAAGGGCCCCTACTCCTTTTGAATTGGCAATGATGACTTTTGCTTAGCGCCAACCACAAAATGCTGCGATTCCCGGCGAATATTCCGCCTGAATATACCTGTTAAATTCGGAGTTCATTTAAGGCAGCAATTACTGTAGGATGAGATGTTATAATGATCTGGTGAGTGTGCCGATCTTAATGCCGGGGACACTACCAGTTAGCCGATATCTCGATCACAGGTACAAGGTAGCTGAAGAATATGGAAGCTGAGATCCACTCATGCTGTCCCAGCGCTCAAACATATCCGGGCCATCTTCGCATGCTTCTCAGCTGTTCTCATGAAGACAGCAGTTTGATGCGACAGAAGGGGGAGATCAATTCGATTTTCCGTCGACGCTAGGGGATGTATTCTGGATGAACCGGAACGTGTCCGACCTTTCTGATGGGCGAAAAAACTTACCTCATCGCTACTTCGCGCCTTCCAGCACACTGGCCTGGCAGTGGTCGGATATACGGCCTTAACTTTGCAGGTACACTAAACACTCAAATAGCCCTGTGAACGTATCCGGGTCACCCCAAGGCCCTTCCTTCGCTTTCCCCCTGTATCTCTTCAGCGCCCCTTCCCCTGTAAATTTATCCATCATGTCCTCAACGCCACACCGAGCACTTCATTTGCTCAGCACGCCCCTCTTCACGACCCCGACCTATGCACTCTCCAGGGCCGAGAAGTCTAAACTTGCCTACGAACGCGCCAAGGCAACTGTACTGGCCTACCGTCGGTATCTTTTCCTTCTCCCGCGAGCGTTCCATGCTTATTGCCATATACATTAGGTTTGACAATGGATGACATTCTCACGCTTTCCCCAAAATTCTGGGAATTACATCAAGACCCAATAATGGCCTTGGACGGAGGCGCAATGACCCTCATGACGATTCAAGTCAACCTTACTTCTGGAACTATCGCTCGTTACGCTGTTCATCGACCAGATCTAGTCCCTCTCGTCGAGGACCTTCTTCGCTATAGGAAACAGTAAGTCGCAGTTGTGTCTCACACAACGCAGGGCTAATATCTTTTGGTAGTGGACAATTTCTTATGACAGAAATTGGCCATGGCCTTGACATTGCGAACCTTGAAACCACTGCTACTCTCCTTCCTACTGGCGAATTCCTCCTTAACACACCCACGCCCGCCGCCGCTAAGTGAGAACCATCATACTGTCTTAGTTTCACACTTACTAATGATACGTCGTAAGATTTATGCCACCAACCGTCCCGGCCGGTTCGCCAGCTGTCGCCGTTGTCTGGGCTAAGCTGATGGTTGGCGGGGAAGATCGTGGTATCCGCCCCTTCATCGTCCCATTGAACGATGGAAAACAAATGTGTTCTGGCGTTAAGTCTACGTATGTCTTGTCACCTGTTTCGCTCCACGGAGTAGAACCTAATTTCTTCGCAGGCTTTTGCCAGAACGAGGCGGACCCAACCCGGTCAACCACGCCATCACATCTTTCCACAACGTCCGCCTCTCCCCTGAATCTCTCCTTGGGTCACTCGACAAGGCATCCTCTCCACGGCTCGCACTGACCCAATCCATGTGGAGGGTGGTCTGCGGCACCATCGCCATCGGATCCCTCGTACTCCCAATCATGAAGTGCTACGCCACTATCGGTGCCATGTACAGCCTCCGTCGCCAGGTCGGTACTCCCGACAAGCGCATCCCCATCATGCATTTCCGCACCCAACAAATCCCCATCTTGACACTTACGGCACAAGTGTACGTCATGGAGGCTTTCGTTCAATGGTGCACCAAACTTTTCAGCGACACAACAATGGACGCCCGTGTCCGCCACGCAATAGCTGGCATCCTAAAGACGACTATCGTCGGCCATGCGAATGCTGGGGGTATTGCCATCGCTGACCGATGCGGTGTTCAAGGCCTTTTCGCTCACAACCAACTAACGACCATGCATGTAAGTGACTCCTCCTTCTCTCCTTCTCCCATCTCTGATCCGCAGCTCCGTATAGAATGAAACACGTGGCATCGCTATCGCAGAAGGAGACGTCCTGGTTCTGTCAATTAGTAAGTGTAATTTTTTTTGATCCTCGTGTGTAATTTGTATTCTTACCTTCATAAATCATTAGAACTTGCTACCGAGATGCTGCAAGGGCGTTATAAAATGCCCGTATCCACGGACTCCGAGAGCCTTCTCGCCCGCCACGAGCTCGGCCTCTTCGAAGAGAACCGAGCCACCCTCGCGTCCTGCAGCCACCATCGCAGCAACGATGTGAACCGACTCATTCTACCAAATTGCCAGCCAATGATCGAATCCATGGGTCATCGAATGGCTTACGACGCTGCTGTAGCCGCTGGTGTCGACTCTTCCCTCATCGACCTATACGTCGTCAGTGTCGTCAAGCAAGACGCTGCGTGGTATAGTGAAAACGCCGAGTTCGGTCGTCGAGCACTGGCCGAACTTGAGACCAAGGCGCTGGATGCGGTACTCCCTCAGGCGGGCACTCTTATCCGTCAAATGGGTGTTGAGCCCTGGGTATCCTCCAAGATTGTCTCGGACGAGCGCTGGGACGCCTTCGTCGACACCCTGGAAACCTTCGAGGGGAAGAGCGACTTCGAGGTCATCACAGGTGAGAGGGAGCAGCAGCTCCAGTCGCAGATGGTGAGGTCTCATCTGTGACGGCGTTTCGGCTTCCTAGACAAACACCCATATGCTGTACGGAACGTCGCGAGATGGGATACGTTACCTGTTCTCCTTACCTTCATGGCATAGCCACAACTCTGAATCACGCACTTTACGTTCAAATCATGTATCCGTACTATAGTAATCTGTACTTTGCGAGAGTCTGGTTTCCTGTAATCTTATGTAAATATCTATTGTAATTATTTTTGATTGTTTTATTCACCAGCAATCTAGAGGAATGAAAACTTGTCTTGATGTGCTGTGAAACTTCTGCGAGTCGGGCTCCGGCCCATCCACTATTGCGATAGTCGTGAATTAGGATAAACACACTCGCCTGCCCTACTTTCCGAATAAACAGAATATTCCTCAAAGACTATCTTCTTGAGCCACGAGTCTAGTATTTTGGCGTGCCTCGAGGCAAAGCCTAAGCGAGGGAAAGTCATCTGTACTCCTGGCGCACACTATGCGCATGCAATTTGACGTAGCCCTGAACAATATCGCTGAGCAAACCGATAATACGCTAGGCAATGGTGCCTGGTGTAGACCGCTTGGTATCTTAGTGTGAAAAGGTAAAGGCGCACAACGGAAAGTTTCGGCACCACAGACAAGCTACGTAGGTCGCCAATCAGCCCAATATCTCGTAACTGAAATAACGGAGTCAGCAGGTGCAACCTACGAACTCATCGGCGGAAAGAGAAGAACACAGTCTCGCACAGAAATACATGGGATCTGATCCAAATACTCGCGTAGTATCGTGTCAAGCATGGGGGTACGACATCCCGGGAGGTTTTAAAAGAATACACGGAAAGGAAAAGAAGCGAAGAACACAACGTAGCGAAGTATCTAGTATGCCTTCTTGCCCGCTGCAAGCTGAAGATGCGCGCTGTGCTCGTCGTAGGGAAGCTTTGACACGGGGATCTCGCGCCAGAGATCTGGTGTAAGGAATGCGTATGTTTTTGTGATCTAACACGCTCAGTCAGCATCAAGATAACGATAAAGGTCGGAACACGTACCGCAACGAAGGTGGCCTTCAAGAAGTTACCCATAGTCGCAGTCGAACCCTTCGACTGCGTGTAGCAATCCTCAACACCTGCGAGCTGCAGCAACCGTTTGCACGCAGGAGCCGCAACCAAACCAGTTCCTCGTGGCGCGGGGATGAGACGGCACATGACAGATCCGACCTTGCCGCTGACTTTTGAGGGCACCGTGTGGGGCTCACCGAGGGCAGCACCCCAGTAACCTCTCCTGACGGGGATGACTGAAAGTTTGGCAAGGACGATAGCGCCACGGATAGCGGTTGCGACTTCCTTGGCGCACTTGACACCGAGACCGACGTGTCCATCAAAATCACCGATAGCAACGAAAGCCTTGAAACGGGTGCGCTGACCAGCACGAGTCTGCTTCTGAACAGGCATGATCTTCATAACCTCATCCTTGAGTTTGGGCAAGAAGAAGTCGACGATCTGGAATTCCTTGACGGGTAGGGAGAAGAGGTAGATCTCCTCCATGGACTTAATTTTACCGTCCTTTACGAGACGACCGAGCTTGGTGACGGGGACCCTTCGAGGGGGGACGACTCGAAATCAGAGGTTTTCTTTAATCAAGGGTGTACATACCATTCTTTCTCCTCATCCTTGCGTCCACCACGACGAGGTCCCCTGCGTCCCCGACCTCTGTCCCCACGTCCACGCCCGAATCCACCACGTCCACGTGCAGCGTCAGCCATCGTTTATTTGTCGGGCGGTAACTAGATTCCCAAGTTTCTGAATGAGTGCCCAGAAAGAATGTAGAAGTGTGGTGCTGAGCATGCGCAGATCAGAAGTTCCCGAGTGCATATCCATCCACCAGACGAGCCATCCAGCGTGTAAAGGGTCGTTTTGACCCGCAAAACTTCGTAGAAGTCATCGAATGCCTCTGACCTGCGCATTCCAAGCATCCTAACAGCAAGAATTACTCACGTCTTGAGAGTTGGCGTCGAGCTCGTCGGTCTTGTCCCGCCTCTGCGATACTTTGTGAGTGTCCTTCGGATGAGGACCCCGGAACCAAGTATTACGTAATTATCCCTTTTGCGGAATGCGTCTATTCGCCGTCACCAAATATTTTATTACTATTTTATTCTAATCTTATCTAAACTGCGTAAACAAACGGATAAGACTCAGAAATGCCAATAACCTCTCGTAAAGCCCTTCCCAGTCCTTTCCAGTCCGAGTCCTCCGCCCCCAGAACAACTAGAGATCTTGGGAGAGGTTTTAGAAAATGAGCTGGCATGTCGAATTGACGGAAGTTCGTTATCCATTGCGCATCGTTACTCGCTCATAAACTCGACGAACGATACCCAGATGACTGGCCCTTCGTTGGCCTATATCGTACTGGGGGGGTTCGTTGTTGCGGTGAGTTTTCAGCTATCAGATGGTCATTCTTCAGCTTGTATCGCCTAGGCATCGAGCTTGGGGATGCTTTCTGTCCTAGAAGTCTTTACGGGATACCCTCGATGAATGTGAGAGTTTACTGTCATTGGCTTTCAGTTCAGCATGATATCGCTTTTGGTGAAGGAGAAGGTGAGTCATTAATAAATTTCATGCTGAGATAGATGTAACCACGGGGGTATGTTTTACAGCTGTATCTGAATGAAGTTGTTCTCGGGACTGCCTTCGGTGTTCTTATGGGGCCATACTGTGCCAACATATTTGATCCACGATCCTGGGGCTCCGAGACCGATACTATCACTCTAGAGGTTATGAGGGTAGTGCTTGCCACCGGTTTATTTGCGATAGGAGTAGAGTTGCCCCAGTCCTACATGGCCGACCATGCCAAAAGTCTGCTGGTCATGGTGGTGCCTACCATGGCATTTGGCTGGGTCATAGTGGCAGGTAAGTCGGTACTTCCCATCTATTGACAAGCCTGACCGCTAATAAGAGCTTGTCATGCAGCCGTTATATATGCCTTGTTCCCCGGCTTCACCTTCGTTTCTAGCCTTGCAATTGCCGCTTGCCTGACCCCCACAGACCCCATCATATGTGCAACAATCGTTGGTGCGTCATGTCTCTTTAATTTCGTGTATTTTTAGACAAATAATTTGTATTCTTAGGTGGCAAGTTCGCCATCAAACACGTGCCTACCAACCTCAGACGTATATTAGCTGCTGAATCCGCTGCAAACGATGGACTTGCGTACCCATTTTTGACAATCTCCCTGTACCTCACCACAGAAGCCTCGAAGAGAAGTGCAATTGCAAAATGGTTCCTAGTTGGCTGGCTCTGTAAGACTTTTGCCTTGATACACGGCGTTCTGTCACTGATGACCATATTACCACAGATCAAGTCATACTAGGCATCGTTCTCGGTAGTGTGTTAGGTTAATTTCAACAAGATTGGGGCGAAAGACGGCAAATTAACATCTTATTTTGATAGGTCTTGCCTTCTGCAACCTCATGAAGTTCTCACACCGGAAGGGTTTTATTGACCGCGAATCCTACGTTGCCCAGTACCTAGCCCTGGCTCTTTTCACTATTGGAGTGACGAGCACAATTGGTAGCGATGACTTATTGGCTGCTTTTGCAGCAGGTATGTCATGACAGGTACTCCCGGCGGCGTTAAACTGACTTTCCTTGCCTAGGCTCGGCGATATCATGGGACGGTCACTTCAACATTCAGACAGAAAACGAAGTATTCTCATCGGTCATAGATCTAGTGTTGAATTGTGGATGCTTCGTGTACATTGGTGCATGGTTACCATTCCCTTCTTTCAATACCCCTGAGCTCGGCATAACACCCTGGCGTTTGATCGTGCTCTTCGTTGCTGTATTGTTTCTTCGTCGGATACCGGCCTTGCTACTGTTGTATAGATGGGTCCCGGAAATTTCAGGGTGGAGAGAGGCTTTGTTCTCGGGACACTTCGGTGAGTCACTCCATGGTACAATCTTTCCAAGTTTGCCCTGAACTTGCGCTTAGGTCCAGTAAGTAGAGAATCTTTTACCACTAGCAGGTGGGTCTTGAACCCATTACTTATCTTATATCATTACAGATGGGTGTTGGAGCGGTCTTCGTGTCGACTTTGGCCTTGACACGTTTACCAACACCTCATTCCCCCCCGGAGAATCAACAGGAATTCCTAGCAGCCACATTGCAAATAATTGTGTCCTTCGTAGTCCTTGGTTCCATACTGATTCGTACGTAATTCTCTTGTTCAGGAGTACACTTCCAACACTTCTATAGATGGGCTGTCTATCCCCTTCTTTTCATTTGGACGTCGCATTCATCTACGGACCGTGTCTATGTCTCGCACTTGGACTTCACGTAACACGGCCGTACCTGATTGGCTCTTGGGTACTCGGAGAATGGTAGATTCCCCCACGGGCCCGGACACTATCAGCGCTGGTTCACAGCCAGACCTTGAGCACGGCGGGGACGGCGACTTAGCCAAAGATATCAGACCCCTTGAGGTCGCTCACACGAGGCCTGCACGAGGTGCAGAAGCGTCGATCGTGCCGTCTGCAGTTTCGAGTGAATATACGTCACACATCGGGGAAGGCTCCGTCCCAGAGGGCTCGGCAGACTCTCAACCACCCGAGAATCAACTCAGGAGGAGGTTTACGTCCGCAGACCACGTCCACAAAAAGCCCCTAACGGAGCCTGAAGAACAGGTATGTCTCAAATAGTTCGTGTTGCTGCCTCACTAATGTCCTACAGGGCCTCATTATCGGCGACGGCGCTATAGTAAACGCTGAGAACAGCAGTTCTCAGGCTCACGCTTTAGACCTTACCACGCAGCTCTCAAGGAACCTTCTTACTATCGATGGAAGGCACAATTCCGGAACCCTGGCCGACTGCACCGTTAACGCTGACGAAGGATGCGAGAACCAACCGTCGGCAGTGCAACCTCCTACCAAAATAGTCCACTTTCCTTCGTCCCCTTAACACCTACTCTGGGCTGAATATTTCTCGTGTCCAACGCTCTGTACGGGCATGCTCAATGGCTCCCTTCTTTAAGCGCGGAATGTGGATTAGGGTGAACGCCAAAGTCGTAGAAGTCGAGGCGTCGGTTCCTGGTGATTATGATGTCACACCATATCACGTTCCAGTACAGGCTCAGTCATGGTGTACCACCACGTTAGGCTTGTATTTGAACGTCACGGCATGCATTGTTGCTCCATACATTTCTAATAAACGAAATGTAATTCGGAGCCCTGACACTTCGTTCTGTACAGGCGGCACTTATTCCTCTCAGGTGAGTCATCTCCCGAAGAATGCCATATCAATCATTTAAAGTGACCTAGGGATCGTCTTTTATGACAAAAAGACGTTGCCGTATGTCAACCGGCTCGTTCATGGCGATAATATGAAGTGGTGAGGCAATCGCGCGACTTCTTTGATGACAGCCGACTTTGACCCACCGGAACTAAGGAGGGGTCATAAAGCGCCATTGGGATAGTTTTATTCCTCGACGTTCTTCTCCTACAGTTTCCTTTAAGTGACCTCAAGGCCCTCACACAAATGACTTGGAACATAACATTGTTGGATGTAATGCGCATTTTACCCTCTTTTCTTTGAAAGAACCCCTCATGACCGTGTTTAACAGGTATCAGGCCCATCGCTGGCCTACATAGTGCTGGGAGGCTTTGTCGTAGCAGTGAGTGATTCTGCATCTGATAACAGGGCGGCAATTCATCAAGATGTACCCACGGTCTTATTTTAGTTCAGCATGGTTTCTCTGCTGGTCAAAGAGAAGGTAATTCAAAGTGTTTCAGAGAGGTCGACGCCTTGTCTCATACCTTTGCAGATATACGTGAACGAAGTCGTTCTAGGGACTGCATTCGGTGTCATAATGGGACCTCACTGTGCCAATGTCTTCGATCCCAGGCATTGGGGGTCCCACACCAACGTGATCACTCTTGAGGTTATGCGAGTGGTGCTTGCGACCGGTCTGTTTGCAATCGGTGTAGAACTCCCTCCGGCATACCTTGGGCATCACATCAAGGGTTTACTTGTGATGATAATACCAACCATGGCTTTTGGATGGGTCATTGTTGCAGGTTAAGCTTCAAGGCTAAATAATCATGAATATCTCTAACTAACTCAGCGTACATGGAATCTAGGTGTCATTTTGGCTTTATTTCCAGGTCTTAACTTCACCTCTGCCCTCGTAATCGCAGCCTGCTTGACCCCCACCGATCCTATCATTTGCGCGGCTATAGTTGGTGTGTATTCCCTATTCACTACTACTATCATATTTTAGACGCTCGACTTAGGTGGAAGGTTTGCTATCAGGCACGTCCCTGAGAATCTTAGGCATATTCTAGCAGCCGAATCCGCTGCCAATGATGGTCTCGCATATCCATTCTTGAGCCTCGCTATATATCTTACCGTCGAGTCTTCTCGTGGTGTTGCAATTGGAAAATGGCTTGTCATTGGCTGTCTTTGTACGTATAACATCTTCCTCCGTATGCAAGGTCTCACTCTATCCGCTCTGTTAGATCAAGTCGTACTAGGTGCAGCTCTCGGCGCACTCATGGGTGAGTATGACAGAGGCGTATCTCTTATCTCATGGATTAATTCGTCTCTCAATCTAGGCCTGGCGTTCTGTCATCTGATGAAACTCTCTGATCGCTTGGGCTTCATGGATCGCGAGTCGTTTGTTGCTCAGTCTCTCGCTCTCTCGATATTCACAATTGGTGTGGTGAGCACAATCGGGAGCGATGACCTCCTTGCTGCCTTCGCCGCAGGTAAATTTCTAACGAAACCGGGTGTAACGACATTTCCTGAAACATTTCAGGTTGTGCGGTTGCGTGGGATGGGGATTTCAAATCGCACATCGAGGGCGAAGTTTTCTCAACTGTCGTTGATCTCATCTTGAACTGCGGGTGCTTTGTTTATATCGGTGCATGGATGCCATTCACTCTATTCAACTCCCCCGAACTTGGAATTACACCGTGGAGACTTGTCTTACTTCTTCTCGCTGTCCTTCTCTTGCGCCGGATTCCACCTCTACTGCTGCTGTACAGATGGGTACCGGAGATTTCGGGATGGCGAGAAGCTCTGTTCTCTGGCCACTTTGGTATGTGCTGTCACACATTCACACGAGCTTATCCGTTTGATATCGTTCACCTAGGTCCCGTGAGTGTGCCGCGCCGGCAATCCACTTAGTGACTAATAGTCTTTCTTAGATGGGCGTAGGAGCCGTGTTCGTCTCCACCTTGGCTTTATCTCGCCTTCCGTCACCCCAGTCGCCGCCTCAGAGTCAAGCAGAATATCTGGCCGCTACTCTTCAAGTCATCGTCTCATTCATCGTTCTCGGGTCAATAGTCATCCGTACGTGTCTTCGGCTTCTGTTAGAGAAAGAAAATCACTGATATAATGATAGATGGGTTATCCATACCATTCTTCTCTTTCGGACGAAGTATTCGATCTCGCACTGTCTCGTGGACTTCTCGAAACGGCAGCGGCCCGGACTGGCTGCTTGGAGTTCTCCATATTCCCGGCACCCACAAGGTGCCGAGCTCAACCGGAGAGGAATTGCAACGTGATCTAGAAAAAGGTGGTGAAGAGTGGAAGAACGAAGGGGAGCCACGTCCTGAGGTAATACATCTGCATCCGCCTGTGGATACCTGTCAGGTGAGTCAGCAGTTTGGCATGTTCTTAGCCCTGTCTAATGGTGTTTGGTGGTTACTAGGAGGATGGGTCAGAAGAGAGCATGCCAGGCCAGACTCTGTACCCGCGGGCACAAAGCGTCGCTTCTTCCAGTCGTCTTTCCAATAGCGAAGAGCGACAGAACGGTGCTATGTCTCACTCAATTCCCCAATAACACTTATGTTCAGTGTGGGTATGCTGCGCGGCCATGTGGCAGATCCGCGGCGTTTTTCGTATACATTTGGGAACTCTTGGTAAGTACGTGTGTATATAAGCCGGAGGAAGCATAGGTCTTGCCGTCGCTGATCGTTTTGTATTCTTGATTCGTGTTTGTGATGCGTATTATTGAGGCCGTAGGCTATGTCATTATTATATCCCTTGTACACGGTCTTGTATGTCGTAACGAAATATTGAAGGCTGGCTATAAGTATGTAGCTCTATCTTGATATACAGGATACACTAGCAGCATCTGTATGTTGCAGATCCCCTTTATCACGCATCGATATAATCGCGCTTATTGATAATGCACGCCCTCACTGCCTTACCTTGAACTCAACAGGTAAAGACATCTACAGAAACGTAGATATCTGCCACATCCTCTGCCCACTTCTCCAATTTACACTCCCCCGCAAGCGTCGTGTCCATTTTCTGTACGAGCGCGCGCACCATCGCGCGCAGCCGCATCACCCTCTCCACAGCGTAATCTTGGGAGCGAGGAGTGAAAGGGTGAAAGGCGGCGAGATCGGTCGTTATGGTGGTGAGTGCGTGAGAGTCCGGGCCCAAGGGTAGGGACGAAGTAGGTTGAGAGGTAGAGCCAGCGGCCGGGCCAGTATGTGGAGGGAAAGGGGAATAGGAAAGAGAGCGGGGGAGAGTAGGCTTGCGCGGATGTTTGAGTGCCTGCAGGGACAAACCTGCCAAAAGAGGCCCAAATTGCACGAGCCCTAAAGCGATCGAGCTAGGTACGTAGTCGTCTAAGCATCAGCAATAAGCAGAAATTCATAGGTAGCCGATGGATACGGAATGCATCGCTTGACGTGAGGATGGTTTTGACTTGGTTTTGGCAGTTACCGAAAACCAGGGAAACATATGACCCGTAGCGTTTGAAAGGGAGTGATATATGACTTACGAATTCCCAATCATCGCGCCGCCAGAGCCTATCTCTATCCCCTCCGCTGCAAACCGCTCCGAATAGGCGGGTGCGAAGACACAACAACTGCCACCGGCAACACTCTCTTGCGCTCTTGTATTTTTGCCATCAAACGTCATACTACAGGAAATGCACGCGGAATCAGCATTCGCATGCAAAGCGTTCAAATACGACTCATCTCTGCCATCCTCGCAAAGTCCGTCGGCAACGTTCCTGATATTTCAACATAAAATATCCGAGGCGGTTGAAGGCGGTAGCAGTGGCGTCTGAGTCGGCGACCAGAAGATCTCCCGCACCTAAGGCGAAGGGCATTTTTTGTTCTTGCCTGTATAAGTTCAAATGTAGGACCGCGGGCAAGTGAAACTTGTAACGGCATAGAGCATAGTATCCAGTCTTAAATGCAAAGCGCTAAGAAACTTGTGATCAGATCATTGTATATAAACCCAAGGAGAAATAGGCGTACTGTTTCGATGACCGCCGAAGTGGCCATGTCCACTCATTGAACCGCGAGCGACAGGTTAAAGATCATTGGAAGATTCTTTCCCATGGGTCTGTGTCCTTTCTGTGAGATCATAGCTCCCAACGATTTGGCGATGGCCGCATCGGTTCAGGTCTTTTAGATGAGCACAAAAGCCTCTGCAGGAGCCGTAGCGGGTCGGACTGTACCGCATCATATGCGTGTGTCTTCTCCAGCAACGGGTTCTCATGGCAAACAAACTTAAACTCACGCCTTTCCTCTATACTTAATGGGAAGATTGTGAAGATCTTCTCCACTCTCTAAAACAGTCTCTGTTTTCCGCAGAGGTCGCGGCAGAATCTGGGAATATGGATGGGATCTCGAAAAGGCGAGAGGCTGGTAGCACACGATCTCAGGGCACACAGATTGCGTTCACGTTTCTTGTTAGCTGCGAATCGGAGCCATTGGAAGGCATTTTGAGGCCAATTTGCTGCGATACGTTGAAGATGCATTGGCGCACATATTCAGCTTGATATATTCTGGGCCGTTGTGAGTATGCCACTGATGTATTTTTATAGGTATAGATCGATGGCATCTTTGAACTAGGCTATTAGCTACTATTGGTTTTGACGATGAACCACAAAGACGCACGCAGAAAGGATGGTGTACGCCGACAATTTTGCAATGACCACCCTGGACAGCGCTGTGTGACGTCCCAAATTTGATGCCGTCCAAGATGTCGTGTAATAATGTTTAGATTATACCGTGTTTGAAGAGAGGTACGGATTCTAAAATGGTAGGATAATATTGATGTATAAGGAGGAGGAGGAGGAGGAACAGTATCTAGACGCTGAATTGAGAAAATACGCTGTGGTTAGCGCCTCGGGGGGTCGTCTGTTACTACGACCTCCTTCGAAGGCCTGGGGCAGTATTCGTACAACATTATCTCTCTACCTCTTGGCGGACGTCGTACAAGCTACCAATTCTCACAGAATATTGGGAACAAAGTTCATACCCAATCCAGCTTGTTCTACTATCGACGTTACAGTATATTCCTCTACCCTCCATGACACCTCAGGATCAGCCATGGTTTCCTAGCGAACTCATCATCAGAATCTTTATTTCTCTAGACTGTGCATCCTTGGTACGGTGCCGCGCGGTATGTATCCAGCATCACTATGTAGCCGCCGACTATACATTTTATTGTTGTCGGCATAGATATCCAAACAAGTTAAAGCCATCGTAGATACCATCCCAGAGCTTCAATACAAGATTGAACTGCATGCCGCCGGCTTTGTGGACAACCCTCAATACCTGGGCAACGTTACTGAATGCCTTCGTCTTCTACGTGAAGTCCAGGAGGCTCGTAAAAGGCCTGCGTTCGTTCTCGACGCAAACGTTGGCTCAATCGACCCTTTGCCTGGAAATGGTGTACGATATCATGGGGATGTTCTTATCTATCACTCCCGCCAGGTACCTTCGCCGTGGCAGGACGGGATCAGGTATTACAGCGAGCTGAAGTGTATACATGTGCAATTTGCTCCAGATAGCCCGATTACCAGAAAATGGACCTTGGCTTTTGACTTTAGTTTCGTAACGTATGCGGCTGATCCCGGGAGGAATCTGCTTGCCCTAGTAACACCTGGATATGAAGGATTTATGTGAGTCTCTGTGAATCGTAGATTTATCTTATGCCGATAATACGTTACAGCCTCCGGGTATGTTCCCTCTTGGACGGCAGCACCCTGAAAGAAATACTTCTCCCACATCTAACTACCCATGCGATGGGATTGCCGCTGGACCTCCATATTTGTGGAGATGTGATCGGAGTTGTGGCGATGATGCCTTCCGCAAACGATTCTCCACATGCAGCTATTACCATCTTGAACTGGAAGATGGGTGTTATAACGAAGGTTAGTTTATATACCTTGAAAGGTTTTAGTACTGACTATGGTTGTCTCAGCCAATAGAATGTCCCAATATGAAACGCCCACTGGTCGACTTCGTTTTCATCTCCCAATCTTGCTTTTTACTTGGCAAGACCAGAGAGGATAGTAATGCGATTGAGGTATATAGCATGGAGGACAAGATTGTCATGCGGCACCCTGATGGGGGATTCTCACCCGTACATATTGCCACTTATCATCTCCCGCCCTGTCGCAAGGGTGTCTCACCTTGCATCCAAGACTTCTATTGGTCCTTCTGCAGCAAGCTCTCTGATAACGCATGTACAGCCCCATTCGAAGCCGCGCCTTCGTCCGCAATGCTCCAAGTATTACTTGTCTATCTCATTGAGGGCAGAGAAGTCGGGCGGGGTAGCTTCTTTATCCCGGGCCAAGTCTTTATCAACGTTTCCAACACTTACAGGATGCAAAATGGGACAGGGCCAGTGTCTCTCCCTTGGGAATCCTGGGGTCCATCTTCTACGCGTTCGGACCCCGATCAGTGGGGCATCCGGGCGATGTATGGTTCGCGCGTACTCGCCTCCAATTACGGCGGTTTTATTCCCGATATACTTCTAGACTTTAATCAGGTTGATATCGCACGCGACCTCAATCGACAACAACTCACGGCGACAGGAGCCATTTCTCCTTCTGGCTCTAATTTGACTTTGGAGGTGTTCTCTGAACAGGCCGAACTCCCAGACTGCAGTGCAATAGAGACAGATCCTACCATTATTCATGATGAGGATATTTTCGTGGATGATGTAGTGACAAGGCTACCATTTCGGCGAACAAAGATCGCCTGTGTCGGTCCGATACCATATTGGGTATTTGGCGGAGACCCGTGGATTAGCGGATTTCATCGCAATGTGAATGTAAGAAATGCTACGATCATCCGTGATTATTGACTCACATACTCTTTTCAAACTCCTTCCACAGAACGGTCTCTCTCCACACAACGTTCTGGGCCTTTGAAAGTCTCTGTGCGATGGAACGGGATTAGTTGTTTGCATATCTTTTTGGACAATCATAGCCACGACATACAGTGCTTCGTCATTTCACACACATGCGACTTGCGCTTTGACACGACGCCTCCGTTCGTAAGGTAGAGTCTTGGATACCGGATAGATTGGATGCCATCTAGGTCTTTGTATTTTCACACACCGCAGTAGTGTTATTGACTGTTAGAGTGTACACTGTATTCAAGAAATACAGATTCCGCAGGATGGCAGCGAAAGTAAACCTGAGGAGAGATTAGGACAATCATACAATTGTCTTGAGACGCTGCACAATTAAAAGAAATCTGAAATTGGCGGCTGAGCGCTGAGGCCCGGTGCTCTACGACCTCCTCCGAAGACCCTGGCAGCAGCATTTCTACAACATCATCTCTCTACCTCTTGGCAGAGGGACCAGCTACCGATTCACACAAAGTAATAGAAAGAGAGGCTATACCCAACTCAGGCTGAGCTTGCTGTACTTTTTTTGCTCGATCTTTTATCTTCCTCCACCCGTCTGGTCCCGTCATGATGCCTCAGGATCAGCCATGGTTTCCTAGCGAACTCATCATCAGGATTTTTACTTATCTAGATTGTGCAACCTTGGTACAGTGCCGCACGGTATGTGTACAACTACCACCCTGTAGCTGCCGACGATACGTTTATCGTTGTTCGCATAGATATCCAAGCAAGTTAAAGCCATCGTAGATACCATCCCAGAGCTTCAATACAAGATTGAACTACATGTCGCCGGATTTATGGACAACACTCAATACCCTGGTAATGTTTCCGAACGCCTTCGCCTTCTGCGTGAAGTCCAGGAGGCTCGTAAAGGGCCTGCGTTCGTTCTCGACGCAAACGTTGGCTCAATTGAGCTTCGCCCTTTACCTAGGCATCTTGTACGATATCACGGGGATGTCTTTATCTATTACTCTGGCAAAGTACCTTTACGATGGCAGGACGGGATCAGGTATTACAGCGAGCTGAAGTGTTTACATGTGCAATCTGCTCCAGATGGCCCGATTACCAAAAAGTGGACCTTGGCTTTTGACTTTAGTTTCGTAACGCATGCGGCTGATCCTGGGAGGAATCTACTCGCTCTAGTAACACCTGAAATTGAGGGATTCACGTGAGTCACTGTATGGTGGATCCTATCTCATGCTGATAATGTGCTACAGTCTCCGGGTATGTTCCCTCTTGGACGGCAATATTCTGAAAAAAATATTTCTTCCACATTTAACCATCCATAATGTGATATTGTGGTCACTCAATATCTATTCACTCCATATTTGTGGAGATGGGATTGGACTTGCGGTGATGATGCCTTCCGAAGGCGATGCGGAACACGTATCAATAACCACCTTGAACTGGAAGACAGGCGTTATAATGAGGGTCAGTTTATATATCTCGGAAAGTCTTTTGCTGACATGTATGGCCATCTCAGCCAATAGAATGTCCGAATACGGAACGCCCACTGTTTGTCTTTGCCTTCATCTCCGAATCTTGCTTCTTGCTTGGCAATACCAGACCGGATAGCAATGCGATTGAGGTCTACAGTATAGAAGACAAGATCGTCACGCGGGACCCTGATGGGGCAGTCTCACCCGTACATATTGCCACTTACCATCTCCCGCCCTGCCGCCGGGGTGTTTCATCTTCCATCCAGGACTTCTATTGGTCATTCTGCAGCAAGATCTCTGAGGGTATTACACGTATAACCCCATTTGAAGCTGCGTCTTCGTCTGCACTGCTCCACGTATCACTTGTCTATCGCACCCAGGGTAGAGACGTCCGGTATTATAGCTACTTTATCCCCCGCCAAGTCTTTGCCAACGTCTCCAACACTTACAAGATGCAAAATGGGACCGGGCCATTGTCTCTACCTTGGGAATCTTGGGGTCCATCTTCCACGCGTTCGAACGCCGGTCAGTGGGGCATCCTGGCGATGTACGGCTCGCGTGTACTCACTTGCCGTTATGGCACTCTTGATCCCGAAATGCTTCTGGACTTCAATCAGCTCGATATCGCACGCGACCTGAATAGAAAACAAACCGCGGCGGCGGAGGCAGTTTCTCCTCCTGGCTCTAATCCGAACTCAGATGTGTTCTTTGAACATGCCGAACACCCAGACGTCAGTGCGATAGAGACAGAGGCTAACGTCATTCATGATGAGGATATTTTCGTGGATGATGTAGTAACGAGGCTGCCATTCCGACGGGCAAAAATCACCTGCGTCGGTCTGATACCCTTTTCGGCACATGGCGGAGACCCGTGGATTAGCGGATACCTTGACAATACAAATGTAAGAAAGATTACGACTCTCTATGATAATTGACTCACTTGATATTTTCAAGCTCTCTACATATAGTGTTCTAGGCCTTTAAAACTTTAAAAGTCTCCGAAATGCGATGGAACGGGACTGGTCACCTTTGAGAATAATGATATACGGCGCTTTGTCGTTGCACAGATTCTGTACTATAGAGCATCTGGCGGCAGGAATTGTCGTGGCCGAGCCATGATGCATCTCATGTGCCGCCGTATTTCGATTCGACCTCCGCAAGTAGAACACTCCTGGGAATATGGGATCTTGAAATCCACAGTAAGGCAGATTGCGGAGACTGAGAGCTCCCAGTCCGAGGTTTGGATCCTGAGTCCTAGCACGCAGGGGCACTCACATTTCTCGTTAGCTGCAAATCAGAGTCATCGAATGACCAGCCTGCTTCAATACGTTGAATGATGCACTGGCGCACAGAATCAACTTGATATCTCTGGGCCATTATGAGTATGCCAAGGGCAAGCGTTGGCAAGGACGCTGATGCGTTTCGATAGGTCAAGATTGATGGGATAGCTGAAGGAGGCTGATGATCAGTTTTTATCATAGATGAACCACAAAGTTCTCGTTGACGCACCAAGCTATTTTGACATGGCCGCCAAGACGACGTTAAGTGTCATCCCAAATTTAATGCTATCCAAGATTTCGTATAGTCAATCCTTATTTTACACCGTCTCTGAAGGGAGATACAGATTTGGCAAAGTTGCAGCGAAAGTAGATTGGCTAATTGTAAAAATCATGGGTCGGGCCCGCGGGCGATGCATTATGGGATTTAGACGCCGGACGCTGTGGAAGTTACTAGTAGCGCCAGACATGTTCAAGTTTGTTGACGATCTCCTCCGAAGACCAGGAGCCGTTGTTTCTACGACATCATCTCTCTAACTCTCGGCGAACCATATATTGATTCACGCAAAATACTAGGAAGAAAGTCTATACCCCAACCCTGTTTTACTCTCCCTCTCAGCCTCCATGGTACCTCAGGAGCAGCTATCGTTTCCTATCGAACTTGTCATCAGGATATTTACTTCTCTAGACTGCGCAGCCTTGATACGGTGCCGCACGGTATGTATCTAGCATCACCGTGTATCCGCCGACTCAACATCTATCGTAATCGTCATAGATATCCAAGCAATTTAAAGCCATCGTAGATACTGTCCCAGAGCTTCAATACAAGATTGAACTACATCTCGCCGGATTTATGGACAACTCTTTGTACCCGGGCGGTGTGATAGAACGCCTTCGCCTTCTACGTCAATACCAGGAGGCTCGTAAAAGGCCTGTGGCAACTCTCGACTCATTCAACGGGCCTTTCCCTGACCGGTACTATTCAAGTGTGTCTCAGCATCCTGCACGATATCACGGGGATGTCATTATTTATGAATCTGGCGAAGTATCTTCGTTACGGCAGCAGGAATCTTGGAGCGAGCTGAAGTGTATACATATGCGGTATGGTCCAGACGGCCCGATCAGCAGAGAGTGGACCTTGGCCTTTGACGTTAGCTTCGTGACGTACGCGATCGACGCCGGTCAGAATCTGCTTGTGCTAGTAACACCTGGACCTGAGGAATTTACGTGAGCCATTGTGAAGTGCAGATTCTATCTGATGCTGATAACGTGTTACAGCCTCCGGGTATGTTCCCTCTTGGAGGGCAGTATCCTGAAAGAAATACTTCTGCCACATCTAAACGTCCATAACGTGAGGTTATGGACTCTCCGAGAATACCCCTCAGTCCATATCTGTGGAGATGGGATCGGACTTGTGGCGTGGACCCGTGCAGACGATAACCACCGTGCATCAGTTACCACCATGAACTGGAAGACAGGTGTTGTAATGAAGGTCAGTCTACATATCTCGGAAGGTTTTAATGCTGACTATGGCCGTCTCAGCCGATAGAATGTATTGATGTGGCATTGCTATCGGGTCTCTTTGTTCTTCTCTCCGAATCTTGCTTCTTGCTTGGCAATATCAAAGAAAATAGTAATACAATTGAAGTCTACAGCACGGAAGACGAGATTGCCACGCGGGACTCTGACGGGGCAGTCCTACCCGTACATATCGCCACCTATCATCTGCCACCCTGTCGCAAGGGTATTCGCACATTTATCTACGACTCCTATTGGTCCTTCTGTAGCAAGCTCTCTCATGGTATTGCACGTGTTACCCCATTTGAAGCTGCGCCTGCATCTGCAATGCTTCATATATCAATTTACTATCGCCGTCCTGAAAGCGAACATTATGGCTTCATGGTCCTCCATGACCTCCTTATCCCGCGCCAAGTCTTTGCCAACGTTTGCAACATTTACAAGATGCAAAATGTCGCCGAGCCAGTGTCTCACTCCTGGGAATCCTGGGGCCCGTCCTCTACGCGTTCAATCCCCGAGGGGTGGAAAATCGCATCGATGTATGGGTCGCGTGTACTCATCAACCGAAAACATCATCTTAGGACCCGTAGAATCATGGATTTTAATCAGGTCGATATCGCACGCGACCTCAGCAATAGAAAACAACCCACAGCGGGAGGGGCCATTTCTCCTTCTGGCTCTCATTTGAACTTGGAGGTGTTCTCTGAACATGCGGAGCTCCCAGACCTCGGTGTGATAGAGACAGAGCCTACGATTGTCCATGATGAAGTTCTTTTCGTGGATGATGTGGTGACGAAGCTACCGTTCCGATGGACAAAAATCACCGAGGGCGTCGATTGGCTCTCGGCGCAATATGGATGGCTCAATGTAAGACAGGCTACGAATATCTGTGACAATTGACTCATATGCTCTTTTACAGCTCTCTGTGTATAATGCTTTGGGCCTTTGAAAGCATCTGTGCGACTCGGATGCTTTTGGACAACCACAAGTACATACAGTGCTTTGACACAGGCGACTCTGGAGAGTTGGTATATAGAACGACGTGTTATGCCGGGGAACTGTAGGATTTGTATCGCACATTAGTAAACTCTGAAACTGGATACACTCGGGATATGCCGGTGCACCGCCAGAGCCGACTTGTGTGCCTATCACGGCTCTGACGACGCCATTCAGTATGTTTCCTTGCATGGAATGGAAGGACATGCCGTATGACAGGCGCACTAGAATAGCACGTATATAAACACACCTGCTACTCTCCCGTCATCTCTTACCCGCCAATGGCTACTACCACCCTGCCAGACATCATCCCTCCCAGCGACCCCGCCCGATGCAGGACGCTGGTCTTGTGTTTCGACGGAACAGGGGATCAGTTCGACGCCGACGTACGTGTCCTTTACCCCTCAGAAAGCGTGCTCCGTCTCACGAGAAACGCCAGAACTCCAATGTCATCCAGCTCTTCACGCTCCTTCAAAAGGACGACCATACACAGCAGATGGTGTACTACCAGGTGAGTCCACTGCGTCTGGTCTAATCACTCGCTGACCCTATAATGACCAGGCCGGAATCGGAACGTACACAGTCCCTCAAATCGCCACTCCCTTCATGGCCAACCTGTCGAAAAACGTGGACGCCGCCATCGCTTGGAACCTTGACGCTCATGTCATGGGTGAGAGAAAGCTTCCATTCATCTCACTCCTGCTAATCCAAACCTGGACTCAGATGGCTACACCTTTCTCATGCAAAACTGTAAGCTCCCCTCTCATTTCCAACGCACGTTTGTTCATCGTTTCTCCGACAGACCAAGCAGGCGACAAGATCTGCATCTTTGGCTTCTCCCGCGGGGCATACACCGCTCGCTCCCTCGCCGGCATGGTCCACAAAGTCGGTCTGCTCCCGTCGTGCAACCACCAGCAGGTCCCGTTTGCGTACAAGATGTTCACCCGCACGGACGAAACCGGTTGGAGACAGAGCGTCGCGTTCAAAAAGGCGTTCTCGGTCGATGTCGATATCGAATTCGTCGGCGTGTGGTGAGTTCCTCCGGCGTCTCCAACACATAATTTTATTGATCCTGCAATAGGGACACGGTGTGTTCGGTTGGCCTTATCCCTCGTCGCCTCCCCTTTGTCTCCTCAAATACCGCTATCCGGTACTTTAGACACGCCGTGTCTCTGGACGAACGCCGTGCAAAGTTTAAAGCGAACCTCTACAACCGGCCTACAGACGAAGAGTCCAAACTCGGGACTCAACCCGGGGACATGCCCGTGACGAATACGTCCATAACTGCCACCGCTACCATCACCACGACGGACACCTATTCCACATCCGCCAGTAGTACCGCGGCTGCAGCGAACACGCTTCACAAGGGCAGCCGAATTCCGGGCCTGACGACGTTGGACGAGTGGGTTGGAAAAGGAAAGGACGGCAAGACTGGAAGCGTGAAGACGAAGAAGACCACGCTCGACGTCGATATCGAGGTGGAGGAAGAGGAGTTTGATGCCGAGGAGGGGGATCGGGATCGGAAGAAGGAGACGGACGTATTGGAGGTCTGGTTTGCTGGGTGCCATTGTGGTAAGTATACGCCTGCTCGTCCAATGAAGCGCACAACTCATATTTTCTCACATTATAGATGTGGGAGGCGGGTCGGTCCCGAACAACACTCCGCATAACCTTGCGCGTATCCCGCTGCGATGGATGATCCGACAGTGTTTCCTCGCCAAGACTGGTATCCGATTCCACACCTCGCTCTTCCCCAACGTCGGCCTCGACCCCGCGACTCTGTATCCCGACGTCAAGCCACGTCCGCAAGAAGTGTACGCGACGGCAGAGCTGGTGGAGGATCTGCAAAACGCAGAAGCAGCTACTTACTTAATGCCCACCTCTTTCTCTGTCACCAAGGCCACTGCCGAGGTGGAGTCTCCTACGCCTACGGCGAACCGCGTATCGTCGCCGCCCATGCACGACCGGACGGACTCTGGGCTTACCCTGGTGGACGGAGATGTTCCCGCGAGCCACACACTGACCAAAACGACTACGCTGCGCGAAACCGCGCTCCTGACCACCTCTGCCGGGGCGTTCCTCACTGAAGAACACCAAGACCTCCTCGACAGTCTCTGCCCGATCTACGACGAACTGTCGCTCGCCAAAGTATGGTGGATCCTGGAGATTATTCCGCAACTGCAGCGGTACCAGCGACCGGACGACACGTGGGATGAGAAGTATGAGTGTAATATGGGGCACGGGCGGGAGATACCGAGGAGGAAGGCGAGGGTGGAGGCGGATGGGGTGGTGGAGAGGGAGAAGGTGTATGTGCACAGGAGTGTGAAGGTGAGGGAGAGCGCGGAGGGGATGGTGCAGATGGTGGGGAGATGTGGGGAGGTGTTGGCGAAGAAGGGGTCGTATAAGCCTAGGGCTACGATTCCTGAGGACGCGGAGGTGATCTATGTCGAGTGAAGACTCTTTTGTTTGTTTTTTTCCGCTCTCGAATGCTCCTCGAACACACTTCTATGCTTTCATATGTACGTGTATTGATATGTCAGTGACTACCACGCCTGGTGGTCATTCAGGGCCCGGGAATTGTGAGTATATATGCCTATCTGATGGTCATGATGCGTGAGAGCCTTGGACAGTGAATGAGGTGAGTAACATCGTGCTATCCCTCACTGCTCGCGGGCCGCGTAGAAAAGAAATTCATCATAGTCGGAGTATACGAATCACCGTATTCTCAACCCGGCATTATCAAACATGAAAAACTCCCACCTCAGCGTTATCTTGACAGACTCGATGGTATATATACGGCCGTGCGACATGAGAGACCGTCCACCATGGACAATCCCATGCTCTGGAAGATCCCTCTTATCCTCATCGTCTCTGCAAGCCTCGAGATCGCCATGACCGCCCCGAACCCAAACGGGAAAGCGCAGTCTGAGGAACGCCAGAGGTACGACAGGGACAATAAAACACGCGATGCGGTACCTATGCCTCTAGGCTGGGGCCCTCCGACCTTTAAAGTAATGTGTTTCTCTCTCAACCGCACAGCAGCCTACTTACGATTGCTTTTTCAGGGAGCCGGACACGTCGTCAGCTTACTGGAGATCGCCGCTATCCTGGTCTCACTCTGCCCTTCCGCTCTCCGCGCCGTACATCTCGACTGGATAGCCGACTCGCCCTTTCTACAGCAAGGATCCAAAGTAGCCATCACCTCTCCCTTCATCTTCGGCTTCCTTCTCTCCGTCTTCGGCGCCTACATCCGCCTCACATGCTATCGCTATCTCGGCCGCCAATTCACCTTTTCACTCACGCTCCAAAAAGACCACAAGCTGATCACCGGTGGTCCGTACGCTATCGTCCGCCATCCGAGCTACACCGGTCTCTTTGCCTTCTACTTTGGCTCCCTCGTCTCCCAGATGGGCCCAGGCTCGTTTTGGTTCGAGGCCGGCTTGTGGAACTTGGCTCCAGCGAAAGGCGTAGGGGTCGTAGCGTGGGGCGTCATGTGGGCCATAGGCGCGTTCTACGTTGCCTATAGGTTGTGGGTTGGCTATGCGCTGTTTGAGAGGGTGAATAGGGAGGACACCGTGTTGATGGATGAATTCAAGGATCAGTGGGTCACTTGGTCGAAGAATACGCCGTATCGGTTGATTCCCTACGTCTATTAAACGCTATCGGTATCGTCATCCGGATCTTTAATATATGTCAAATGATCGATGAAAGGAAATGTATGCTACGATAGATATCAAAATCTCATAGGACTCAACGTAGCCATTTCCGAGTCTTGGCTAGTCCACGGACGTGCATATAGTCGCAGGTTGAGAATGCAGCGTGTGATGAGGATGGGCGTTAGCCTGCAAGGGCGCAGAAGGCATTTGTCAATACTGCTAACTGTGAAACGGAGAAATTAACGAACGTGTTGGCGAGTGCCGGAACTGGGTAGAGTTCTTCTGTGCCTGTCGACTGGGTTTCGTCTTTGAGCATAGCGGTGTTCAAATCAGGACAAAACACACGTACAAGGGTTTCTAGGACCAGTTGGAGTGTATTTATGAAAGATAGTGCACTTTGATTGCGTTGATTCCAAGGGAGCGCGTTATTCCAACTGTGTATGGAAAGAGGTTTTTTGGATACATACATGAAGTAGATGGTACCTATATCATGGTCAGAATCGCGTAAAGTATATGTACATCGAACTACTCACCGTCAACGAGCACTAATTCAGCAAGCGACCCGGACGATCGCAGGCGTAGTCTGTTTGCCTCTCTTGCATTTTTGAAAGTCTTCATCCAAGTCAATAATACCACTAGAGCGTCGGAGGCGATGACAGAGAGGCGGGTAAACAGCGCTACTATAATGATGCGTCACCATCACTTGGCGCTATGTATACTAGCACAGAACGCTTGTAAAATACGTACACCTGCCATGTTATAGGAGGCGGAGGTGGAAGTGAGGAAATGTCAAGATATGTGTAGAAATGACATACTGGGAATTGACTTGGGCGGGGGCGTTGCTCAGTCCGGCGCAAACTTTAAGGGACAATCCAACCATTGCGTAGCCAGCGGTGACGGTGCTATAATAATACTACATGGGGAAAGATGTCACTGTTGACTCAGTACAAACGTAAGCACACCCACGCAGTTCGTGATTACAGGAATCAATCCGAGTGTCAAGATGGATAAAGCGGGTAGGACCCTGCATTGCCAGATGGCATAGACGCGTAATGCAGAAAAGGCTGTAGGGGGTTTCCAATGAGTATAGTCGCATCCACAGTACCAATACCTGGACTTACAGGCAAAGTGTATCATTTGAAGTAGCACAACAACCGAAAACACCCGGTCAGCGATATCGCAACTGACACAAACGAATTTCACATATAATAACACCCGTAGTCAGATGCAGATATTGCGTACCTGGTGGGTGACAAAAGAGGAAGACATTCCATCGCAGTAGACACCAGCATAAGGTATCTATTGTACATGAACAGCGCAGTTGCGCTCGTGTATGGTTTGACCCACACAGAAGAAATCTCCTGATCCATTGTTATGATGTATTCGTACACCCCTAAAGCTAAAATATAGAATCAGGAGTGCACGGGTATCGCACAAAAGCTTTGGCTCTTACCGGCCATAGCGTAGATAGTATAATTCTCTGCGAGTCTGATGGAGCCCTAGGTGAGATCGAAGTAAAGGCAAAGGAAACAGAAGGCGTACAGTGCCTGTACATCTGGAACTAAACGCGCCTCTGGGATGATTTCAGTCATAGCTGGCGACCACAATAGCAGGAAGGTGAACAGAAGAACATACCACTACCTCAGTTCATATAGCAGCCTACTAGTCCAGATCCGCTGTCGACGAGCGGGAATTAGATATCAAACTATAGCGATAACCCAGTCAGACATTTTCCACTTTGCGGAATGAAGGCCTGTGTGAGGAGAGACAGAAGATAGTGGAAGTGATAGGTGGAAGTGCCGGCGGTGTCTGCGTACAGGAGCCAAAACAAAAATAAGGACTAGTAACGCTGTTTATGGCCTATAGGGTCTCCAGGAACACAGATCAGTAAACCACTAGTGCGAAGATGCATCAAGAAGCTGTCCATTTCCTTTACCATCTGTGGCACCAGGAAAGTCTCCCTCCAACGTCGAGAGAAAACTCGGGCCCACTGAATATATCGGACTGCAATGCCCGCTTTGATATCGCTATCCGTAAAATGGGGATAGCAATGTAATGAAAGTTACCAACCGGGAACACGGTTTCCTTGGACAGGCGGGTGATAGTAGTACCCGCCATTCGGGATGCTGCAGTCTTTTCGTTTCTACATAGTTCAAGCCACCGGGTATAAAGGTAAGTACCAGTGCAAAGTCAGCATGACAACAGTTTCTTTAAGATGCCGGCTTGATGCTCACTCTGTGTGCTCCCTGGCCAGTCAGGCTCGTTGTCCGTATCCTCGAGTCTGGGATAAGGCGTCGAAGAAATGTATCCCACTAGTAGTATAAAGCACAGCTGGCACCATATCCCGAGACTTAAAACATGCAATTCATGGTCAAGAACGAGGTGGAAGGATCGGGCCGGGATAAGCCGGTATTTTCGAAGATTTCCCACGGTGTTCCTCCAGTTGTGTTTGTTTTCAACAACCTGAAACTTACGCCAACAAACTACTGGTCATAGACTTTGTGTCATTTACTAGTCTATAATGAACAAAGCTGAGAATCATTAACATTACTTGTCCCGGTATCTTACTCGTAAATTAGCTTACCTTATGTGCAACGAGCCTAAGTCACAAGCAATTTGCGTTTTGAAACCGTATTTCGTGCCGATGCACCTATCGCGGAGTACTCATCTGACCTGGACATAAAGATAAGGAGGTCCGTGTTGGAAACTTGAAGTACAGTTGGCGCCTCGGCAGCTGGACCATGCCACGATCTCGAAAACCCTGTATGTACCCAGTTCAATTAGTTCCTGGATAGAATGCTTAGTTCCAAGTGAAATAGTGCACTATGAATCTAAGAGTATCATAGCACTCCAGGGCTCGACACAGTTCCATGCATCTAACAAGAGACGCTGCTGTATTTCCATAGGCTCCGAGTCGAAGACTCGAACGCGCTGTTCGTTGAGATTGTGAAGCGAGGATCTTATGATGGTTTTTTTAGTTTACGATATGAACGGTCCAGACCGTGCAAGGTATATATATATGCTCCCGCGCAATATCTTCACCAGAATGACTAAGGAGCCTTTGCAGAGTCGCCTCTACACTATACAGCAGCTCTGTCTCGCGCTCCCTCTCTCGTCTCGTAATCCGCCACCATGGAAAATATCATCCTATGGAAAATTCCTCTTATCCTCATGATTTCCAGGAGCCTGCAAGTTGCGCTGACTGTCCCGGATCCACGGGGGACAGCCCAAGAGCGCCAGAGGTATGAGAAAGACCATAAGTGCGCGATGCTGTGCCCATACCTTCTCGATGGGGTCCTACTATCTACAAAGTGGGTGCTTCCTTTTATGCGATGATGACAGTGAAGTCTCTGACCTGGTGCGTTTTTCACTTACCTAGGCAGTAGGTCACGGCATAAGCATACTTGAGGTTGTTGCCATCCTCACTTCACTCTATCCCTCTACTCTACGCTCCCTCCATCTCGACTGGGTAGTCGACTCTCCGTATCTACAGCAAGGATCTAAAGTATCCATATCCTCTCCCTTCATCTTCGGCTTCATTCTCTCCATCATCGGCGCCTACATCCGTCTAACATGTTATCGCTACCTCGGCTCTCAGTTTACCTTCGCACTCACGCTTCAGAAGGACCACAAACTCATTACAAGCGGCCCATACTCCATCGTTCGGCATCCTGGCTATAGCGGCGCCTTTATATTTTATTTGGGATCTCTAGTATCCCAAATGGGGCCTGGCTCGTTCTGGTGGGAGGCTGGACTATGGACGAGAACTCCTCACGATGAACGGGGAACGGGGACGGCAGTGTGGCTGGTGATACAGGCGCTAGGAATATTTTATGCAGGGTGGAGGCTATGGGTTTCGTACGCGTTATATAACAGGACAAAGAGGGAAGATATAGTGCTGATGAATGAGTTTGGGGATCAGTGGGTCGTTTGGTCAAAGAAAACACCATACCGGTTGATTCCCTACGTGTATTGAATATTCCTTATTCAAATCATCCATAATTGCCAGCAGTGAGCGTTCACCTCCGAACCTTGTCCGGAAAGCGTAGTGACTGTATACACTGTTTTGGAGTACTACAGGAAAGCACTGTATATCATAGTTATTTTTTGCAGTGGATTCAATATACGAGATACTGGATGGCATCGACTTTGGGACGAGTCTCAACGCTTTACCTCCTGACACTGTCCGATCAGAGACCTCATTCTGCCTGGTTTAACCTGGCGTCCAGACAAAACTTGGATTTTCTCTAACCTCGAGTATTGTGCTCACCTCCAAGTATTGATACTGAACAGATGGGCCTGGATATCTTGCATATGCCTAGCTTCATACACGTGTACTACGTCTCCGCCCAGGTTATCTCCGCATCCAAACCCTCGATATAGTATATACCCAGGGCACATCTGTTCGTAACCACTCATACACTACGCCTCGCTTTGCCAGAGCCGTTATGGCTGTCCATGATGGCATTCATCTCGCAATCATGATATCTATGTTTCTACTACATAAACTCGCGCGCAGATAGCGTCCTAGTCTCATTCAAGTCACAGTCCGCTTGCCTATCAGCAACCACATATAACATTCACACTGCAAGCTAAACACAGATGGGTGGAATCAACCACTTGAATCCAAACAAACTGGTCGACGGTCAACGCCCATCTTCCTTCTACCATGCGTCCCCAACCCTCTCGCGTCAATATCTCCCTCTATCTTCGTCCTGATCCTCATGCTCTTCACCTCCGCCGTTACCAGACCTCATATCGTCAAACACTCTGTCAGAAATTTCTTCCCCATCCTCGTCTCCTCGTCTTGGTTCGGCGTCTCACTGTCAAGTGCCATTCCCCTCGGCGGTAGACTGTGATCCGGTAGTTTGGCACGTTCAAGTTCACCGGTCGCTAGCATATAGTTGCAAACACGAAGAGAACGACAAAACTATCTTTGTGCTGGGTTTTACGGGGGTATGCAGGTTATAGCGGAGGGATTAGGAGCATAGGGAGGTCACGATTGAGGATATCGATTCCAGTCGCACCACGAGACACGTCTCAACCAGAGAAACGCTGGGTCAGATCCCAATGTGTACAAAGGTGGTCCACTGGCGAAGAATGTTTCCGTCCTGCACGGCTTTGGTAGCATTGGCAAAATGTACGGCATGAACAGAATCACGGACGTCTGTGTTATCCGGACCCTTGCGTAGCATATCTTTGTAGAATCTCCCAGCTGGCACTGGGCCATCGTTATGCATCATCGTCCATAACGTCCCGACGATCGAGCGAAATCCGTTGGGCTGCGTCGGGGCGTCGGGGCTGAGTACTTCATTAGGCGCTTGGGCCGGCACTATGGCAGGCAGTGAGGAAGGCGAGCTTTACATCGGGAAGCTTCGCTTGCATGAGTTTACGAACTTCGAAGGGCCGGGATTGTCTCCCGAGGTAGAGTAAAAAGCCATGGGAACTTTGCATTGGGAGAACCGTGACAAGCAAAGCGGAGCCATGGATGGTCTTGAGGATCTATGACCTATATTGACCGGAATGACGGGTCCCTCTTTTGCTGCAATTCGGAGTACGTCGACAGGAAGAGCTCGGAGGAAAGTTGAAAAATCCGTCTGGCTGGCAGACCTTGGAAAGCACCGTCTCCGATGCTCTGCTTTCAATAGTTCCGTGAGGTACTAGCAAATTGTTCAAGACCAGCGCCGACTCGGAGTTGGCTCCATGAAGCTTCTCCAGGGGTAGTCGGTAACTGCGCGGACGAGACCAAACTATCGCTTGTCGTCGCTTTAGTAACCCTACGACGCTCCCTAGCATGTCAGCCTCTATAGCACAATGAAATAGCGCAAATGGCAAGGTCCATCGGGATTCCACAGACGAGGAGCTGATGCCGCGAGTCCATGGTAGGAGTGGACAGCCTCAGCCGTTGATTGATATATGCATCTGACGCGAACAAGTCAACGCGGATGTCTGAAGTTGATGTTAGAACGTAGTGGAAAGGCTTAAACCCATGATCTTGACGGACACGATGGATGGGAGTGGTGACACCGTAGTCTGCGGCCTTTTACGAGCCTCCTGGTATTCACGTAGAAGGCGAAGGCGTTCTATCACACCGCCCGGGTACAAAGGGTTGTCCATAAAGCCGGCGACATGTAGTTCAATCTTGTATTGAAGCTCTGGGATGGTATCTACGATGGCTTTGAAATGCTTGGATCTACGACGATTGGAGTAAATGTTGAGCGGGCAGATACACGATGATGCTGGATACATACCGTGCGACACCGTACCAAGGTTGCGCAGTCTAGAGAAGTAAATATCCTGATGACAAGTTCGATAGGAAACGATAGCTGCTCCTGAGGTACCATGGAGGCTGAGGGAAAGTAAAAGAGGTTCAGGCTGAAAGGGTCTAGACCTTGTGAATCGATATATGTCTGGCGCTAACCTCCTCTTTGTGCAACGCTATCGAGCCAGTCTTGCAGGTTTACCGACAAGCCATGTCTTACAAGATCTTCCATTACACCTAGTACTCGACTTTTCTAGGCTATGCAGCCCTGCCCAAAAATACAACCCCACCCAACGTATACCCGTGCCAGTGTATGCCAGGCCTTCAGACGAACGCCTTGGCCGTGGTGCCGCTCGGTGTACTACACCGCTACATCCTGTCACACAAGTCGACTGTCTTTTCCTCCGTCATACCTATTCCGGCCGACCCCTGCAAATAACGAGATGCTAGGGAGAAGGCGGGAGTGGCAGATCGCGGTCTAGTCATGCCTTGACGAGAACAGAAGTTTACCGTTGCTATTCAGGTGTGCCAAACATAGTCGATATTTTGTCTGCGCAATTGGACTGAACTTCCGTCACGCTAGCAAACGTAACTGTGGCGAATGGGAAAACCACTTCACCTATCAAATTTACACTTATCGCACAGTTTGGACAGGTCGACAGCTAATATTACATTGGACCCATCTATGTCTTCGAAACCAGAACCTGTTTTTGTTTTCAAGACTCCCCTCTCTCAGGGTCAGGTAGGCATCGGCGTTTCAAACAACTTGGAAGTCCGAGTCCAACCACAGATCACAGCTTCAACATGGACGCTATGCAGTCCCACTCAGAGTCGACGGGTATCCAAACCATCTCAGCAGTACAACGGCACCCCAAGCTGCATTTTACCGATGGGGACATTGCATTGTCAGCGTCCAAGACGGACGCCACACCTCTCGTGGTATTCCGAGTACACCGCCACATTCTACGAAGCCTATCTCTACTGCCCTGAAGCTCCCCTGGTGCACTTGACCGATGACGCGGATGATTTGGAGAGCCTATTGACGATGCTGTACAATTCAAGGTTTCTTGTAGCGTTTACATATGTCTCCTTGGGAATGTTTATCTGACTAACATCTCCCCTCATTTTATCAGTTCGTCACTGGCGGAGTTCAAGCGACGAGACCCTGACTTCCCAATCTTTGCCGGGAGGGTAGTCAAGTTGGCGACCAAGTATAAAGTAGACTCTGTTCGCCAAGCGGTCGTCAAACACCTGGAATCAGACTGGCCTACAGACCTCCCACATCAGCAAAAAAAACATTTCTTTATATATCCTTATAAGAATATATAAAGCTCATTTTCAATATAAGAGTGTAACTATGAGGCGAAGCCTTATGAGATAAGATATCGAGCATGTGAGCTATAAAATGCAAATGGTAATCATGAGACTCATAAGCCGCGGAATTCTGTTCAGTATTGTAGTATCTCATAAAAGACACGGTATCTCATAAGTCAGACAAGAATCACAGGTTATATATTATCTCATAATGCTCACCTCATGAGATATCGAGCATGTAGCGTTTGTATACACGGCAAGATTCCCGTTTGATACAAGTCGGCATCACACAGGTCAGACAATATAATCATAACAGTAGGCATTGTATTTGATACACGGAATAATAATGTGATACATGCAATGGCTTTTGTC